>VFFE01007667.1:228695-372285 GCA_008921705.1 Burhinus oedicnemus | reverse complement strand
GAGAAGGGGGTGGGTGGGGGGGGAGGAAGACATGTTTTACAGTTCTTTTGGCGAGGAGATTCCCTGAAAGTACAAAGTTTCCATGTCCTAGGATGCCTTAAAGAGACAGGGAGGATTTCCCCTTTCCCTTTAACTGGAGTCACTTCCTACCAGAAGGCAGCGGCTGCTGGTGCCGGTGGTAGGGTGGCTGCTCCCCCAGCCCAGCTCGCCTCTCCCTGCCACCCGGCGGTCTTCTCCGTCTCCGCTGCCCCATCCCTGAGCGACTGTCCTCTCGCCAAGAAAGTTGCTTTGTCCTAAGGAAAACAAAAACTAAGATGAACTCAGCAGTGCGTTTCCTTAACTTTCCCCAATTGCAGCGGCTCTGCTCGCTCGTGAGGAGGGGGACGCAGGGTCTGTGGGGCTGCCGGCGTGGGCAGGAGATGCCGGACATGGGCTGGTCCCTTTTGCCTTTAGCAGGACAGGCAGATGAGTAATATCAGAGGTGAAATAGATTATTACTTGCTTTATTTCCCCTGGCTTTCTCATACTCCACTCTTCTGGTTCCCAATGTTAACTTAAACCCCAGGGTTCGAAGTGCTTCCCTTTCAAGTTAGGAAAGGCAGAATTTGGGTTTAAACATGGCCAGTGTGTTTTTTAATGTGTTTAATCCAACACCTAAGACCCCGTGTTTGTCTTTGGTGCAGGTATATCTAATTCACACAATAGGGAACCTAGACAAACACACACAAAGATCATTTGTAGTAAAATACTTTAATTGGATGGGGGAGGTTGGGTTGTTGCCTGTATAAAACACTTGACCCATTTTATGCATGGAAATAACATTCCACTGTGAAAAATGAAAAGAAATGCCCCAGTTTAGCACCGCAGAGGTTGCAGCTCAACTCAGGAGGACTTTGTGATTTTTATTTTATTTTTAAGCTCCCCTTCCCCCCCTCGCACGCACTCTTGAAGAGGAGCCAGGTTTGGCTCTGTGTGTAAACACCTGGAAGAGGTCCAAGAGGAACTCACTCGGAGTATCCTCCGCACACCACAGCCTCCCAGACCTGCAGCAAGCTTAGGGAGAGATTACGCTTCCCTCAATGAGGAAATCAAGGGTTCTGGCTGCCAAAACTCTTGGCTTTCTCATTTTGACTGTTTTGGGATGCGACAGACTCAGGAGCCCTGTTCTGCTGTTGAAGTTACATCTGTAGGACCCCACTGAAATCAAGAGACTTTCTGGGTGTTTGGGGGGGGGCAGGAACTGGGTCAAATTTGCTGACAGTGCCCGAGGTGAGTTTCTCCCCAACTTCCATCCTAGTTGCAATGTGGGAAACTGTGTGACTGTAGAGATCTGAGGGAGAGGGCAGGATTGACTAGAAGACACCTCTTTTTCGAGTCCTCCTTGTATCTTCATCTACTTTCTGCCCTCCTCTGCCTGTGTTGACTGCTCCCCTTCCAGCCCCCCTTGCTGGCATATAAGTAGTCACTGCAAGTCGCATAGGAGCCGCATGTGTGCCTGTAGGGGAAGCCTGTTGTGTCTGTTAAAAATCTCATGTAGGACCCAAGTTGTTATCAGCTTCTATGTCTGAGCCCTGATATAACGGAGCTCTTCTGCTAATCCAGGCTACAGGAGTTTCTGTTTCTGTCTGGAGCCAACTCTCCTTACGTCACCCTCTGCTGCAGTATTCAATTTGTTTTCATAAATGGCTAATTTTACAGCGCTGTTAAGTGGGTTCGTCATTGTGCCGGGCCATGCCCTGTCTCTGATGATGGGCAGTCCTTGGTGCCAGGCTCTGCCAATTTTCACGCGGGTTGGCAGTGATGTTATTGCTGCCCTGTTTGACTTCCCTGATATCTGTTCTGGCATTTGTCAGGGAAAGCTGTTGGGAAACTAGAAGTCTGACCCATTGATCTGTGTTACGCAAAAGCTCAGAAGCATTTTCGGAGCTGGGCTCTGCTCCGTTTGTGTGGCTCCCGCCATGCAGCTCTCCGGCGGAGGCAGCTCTCGGCTCGTGCGTACTTGCCTCCCTCCCCAGGCCGCATAGTTCTTGGACAAACACTCCTTGGATGTGCGTACCTACCACACAGCACAGTACATCCCTCTTACAAACGCAGACATGTGCACATGGTATTAATCATTCAAGTTTGTGCACTTTCTCCTGTAGAGTCTTTGAATGCATCTCTCGTTGTGAACGAAGGAGTTAAGGTCCAGCCTGTAGTCAAGTTAGGTAATACACATGCTGTGCAAAATAAGACGCTTCAAAGCACCGTTGACCTTGCTTCTGTTGTAACCAAAGATATTTCACTTCTACTGTGGAAATGCAATTCCATCCTAAGAAACAGGATCCTCCCGAGTCCCTGTCAGCGTGTTTCTGGTAGATGGCTCGGGAGCGGGATAGCTCATGTTTTCACAGGAATGAGACGTTGACTCTTTACTGGCTGGGAGCTGAGAGGAGCGGGATGAATGATCGGCAGCAGGAGCCGGAGTAAGAAGGCGTGCCTGTTCTGAAGAGTGAAAGTTATTTGTGTTTTGTTTTGGTTTTTTTTTTCCCTTCCCGGTTTCATTCTCCTCTGTCTCTCTATTCCTCTGCCTGCCAACAGAGAGCATGATCCCAACTTAATAAAGCTTCATATGTAAGGGAGTGCCTATGTTTTCCCAACTTCAGTCCTTAGTGAACATAAAACTGCGGCAGAATCCAAAGGGAAAGAAATGCCAAAATCAGCACAGTGGAGCTCACTTAAAGCCACAGTTCTTGTGTGTAAGAGACTGAGAAACATCTGTGTCGGGGTCCAATAATTGGGCAATTATAAAGATATGTAATTGACACTGCGTAGGTCTGTTCCCTCCACAGGGTTTGAGAATATATGTTTACTTTTGGGGATTAATTTGGTTCCCTTCTGAAGTTTTGGAGTCTGATAGTGAATTAATACACTTGAGGTAGAATTGCTGAGCTGGGTCCTGTCCCTGATCCTTGTAGAGGACGTGTTGGGAACTTGAGGACATCTTCAATAGAGGATTTACTCTGGGTTTCACTGGCATTAAAATAATCAGGAGATAGATAATGCAGCATTTTCTTGTCTTCAACAGCCTGTTGTCTTTTAATTGCATGAATTTTCTTGTTTTGATCTGTAATGAAGTACTAGAATGAAGGACTATAGAATAAGTCAAACATAAAGCTTGTAGTTCTGTTGTTTAATTAGTGTTGGCATGTGCCAGGTCCCATGGTGATGGTCACGATGGGTGAAGCGGAGTAACGGCTGGACCAAAGTGACAGGAGCTTGAACACCTGCCCAGATGCTCCTTGAGGGTGACAAGCCTCCAATACACCATTGCTGAGGGCTACAGGTAGCTGTGTGGTTTTGGCTTCCCTGTAAATGGGTTCAAATGATCAGCCGCTTCATGGTTATGGGTCCGGATAAGGCATGACTAATAGGCCGCTGAAAAAGTACAGCATAGCTTGTCACTTACTAAATATTTGCGTTTGAACAGCACATTTCCTTCAGCCTGCAGAAGCTGGGACAAGAGTCAGAAGCTGGAAAAGAAAAAGAATTTTTCTTTCCATAAGACTTCCAATTTTAACTGGTATTTTGACCAGCTACACAATAGAGTCAGAACAGCACAGTTAAAAGAAAGTGTTGTTTTTTTTTTCTTAAAGGACTTATATGTAGGCTGCTCTAATTAATAAAATGGTAATAAATGAAAGAGGGAAATTTGACTCTGTGTGTGAAGGATGGTGAATTTAGATTCCTAAATGAGGTATGGCTGTCTCCTGTAGGCACAGAGATGTGTCCCAGGCTGAGCTCACCTCTCCAAGCTTCTTTTCAGCCTGATTTATTTCACGCCAGCCTGTTTCAGTCAGAAAAACTCGCGTGAGGCAGAAAGCAAGCCGAGGGGATGGTGTTTGGAGAGCGAATGGGAACGGGGCTCTCCTCAGGGATTTGTGGAGATGTCTGGAGAAGTGCAGAGCGGAGCTGCGGCGGGAGGGCCTCAGTGGTGAGGCGAGAAGCAGCCCTCGGAGAGCCTTCGCACGCTAAGCCATCGCGGAAAGACAGACCTGGTCGGTGGTTCAGTTACCAGAAAGTTATCACATCAGGTTGAAGCTGCTCTCTGGGTCCCCATGTCGCCTCTCCGCCTGGCACCAGGGGGGTGTTGCAGATGGCTGAGGGGATCCCAAGGCCACGGCCGTGCCGAGCGGAGGCAGAGGTGCCCACCATCAACCCCAGCCACACGTGGCTTAGTGAGGGATGTGCTTAAATCCCAAATCCCAGAGGTCTCACTGAGCACTGGAGCAGCTGGGAGGAGTGACGCTGGCTCCCCGGGGACCCTGTCCCCGAACACCCCCACGAAGGTAGGTGCCTCTCACCTTTCTCGTGAAGAACAGGACAGGTCTCTGCTTTCAAAGAGGGCCTCGGAGTCTGGTGATGCTGCTCCCATGACCTTCGTGTGCTCGTTAGCCTTTGCCAATGGCGGGAGAGATCCTTGGCTCGGTGCGTCGAACAGCAAAGAGCCGAACGGCCGGCGGGCACCTCCCTGGTCACTGGGGCCCGACCCCAGTTAGACGCAGCAGGGGCACGTCAGCTGGGCGGAGCAGGGGTTTTTGGTGGAGAAATGCCTTCTTTGGAGCCCGGGTCTGGCTGGGTCAGGACGTAGATGCCAGGCTCCCCAGGTCTGTCGCAAGAGAGGTGCAGCCACGATGCCTGCCTGAGCAGCTTTAACACAAAAATACTGCAGGACCAACGGGTTTTAGGTGCTCTCAAGACCAGGGGATTAACTGAGCGCTTTCACCTTGGATTTCCATCGCTCACGCTGGCCTGAGCCAGAAAAAAGAGCCAAAATATAGTGGCTTTTTTCAAAAAGACATATTGAAAAAACAAAAACAAACCCTTCTATGACTGGGGTCAGCTGAAATGTTCCCGTATAATAGTTTTGCTTCCAATTTTAGCCATTGTTTTTTCAACTCCTCTTTTCTGTTCTCTGATAGAAATTATAGGAGCAGAAGCAGAGAAGGGACCACCTGGGTTGCCAAATTCAGTCCCCTGCAGTGTCAGGGATATAACAGCAGATAATTAGTCCAAACATTCACAGAATATCCACTTTGTAGGTTCTGATATAGCACAGGCCACAGAAAATTTCCCAGTGCTCTGCTATAAACCAAAGATCTTTAGCTAAGACCAAGAGTCACCACTATAATGTAAGACAGGAAAAGAGAAGGACAGATTGACAACATCTTAAGTACCTAAAATGCAAAGCATTGGTTTAGAAAAGTGCTAACCATGAGAAAGAAAAACACTTGCTGGTAAAAGATACCAGCTTTCTTATTTTCAGAAAGATAAAAAAGAATCAGGTGTTTTGACAGTTATGAAACTTCTGTTGAAATTAGAATGCTTGCCAAAGCTGATCCTTTCCCACAGATCATCTGTTTTGATTAATTTCCCTTTTTCCTGAGAAAAATATTTTGTCAAACATTTCCCACCTTTCTCTGGTCTTAGTCGGTGTGGCAGTTCCTACGTCCCCTCATAGTAAGAATGAACGCATTCACTTTGTTACATTTTTTACTTCTTCAAATTTTGTATTCCAGATTATTTTGAAAATGGATCAGAAAAGTCTTCTTTGATCAAAACCCTCTACATTTTTCTCTGAACTATATCAGATAGTCTAATATCATCTTCATTTAATCTCCTCTCTCAGTACTACCAAATTTTTTATCTAATACTGTCTTTACACAATCAGTACATATTACTCTTTGTATTTCAAATATGCAAAATGTATTGGACTTTTCTATTTCCTAGGTTCTGGGCATTTGCTTCATGCATTGTTCTGAGCATAGAACAACTGACTGTGCTGTCCTTTTTATTTCTTTGTTCGTTTTTTTCCCCAAAATGAGACTTCTAAAAGTGAAGGTGGACCTTTTTTCTGACCTTATTGTTGCTCTGTGGGCATTTCCCTACCTTGGGGTAGCTGACATCTGGATATGATTCTTAGTTTTATTTCAGCTTTCTGTGAAGAAGAAATGCTTGATTGTTCTTCTGCTAATTTCTACTTGTCCCTACATTTCTCTTCGTTTTTCTCTGGTGTGAGCATGCATGCACATACACACACAATTTCCAAAGCACCTTTGATTTTTTTCCCAGATCAATAGAGCATTTAAACTCCAATGATCAAGGAAGAGCAGCTTGTTTATTTCCCCACATACTCTGACACAAGTGGCAGATCTTGTAAACTGCTTTGATTTGATGTTAGCGCCTATTATAAAGTTTACTCTCCCCAAAGCCATCCGTGAAGTCAAAGTACTCTTACTCTGCACATAAGGCGAGTTAAAAAGAGAGCAAGAGTGAATATCTTATCCCAGAATTTTGTTTTCTACTATCCTTGTTCATAGTGATCAGAACAATTTGCTTAGCTGAGGACTGTTCAACATCCATAAGGTTGCCAGTACCAAGTGAGAATGCAGTATGTATCATAGTTAAAACTGCGAACAAATACAAGTCAGATTATCCCTTGGTGAGAATGGGGCTGGATTCATGATGTTAGATTTACGCAGGCAGCATGGATTCGATCCTAAACCTGTTCAAGATCATGAAAAAATACCATTGACCTCAGCTGACTCTGGCTTATGCTCTGATTTCAGAGCATCCCTCCTCTACAGCCTGGACCCTTCCATGGTCCTTGCTTTAACATCCTTTATTTTGCTGTCCTTTTCTTGCTTTGGATACAAGAGAAGAAAAATTGCGAAGACCTAACGTCAGAGAAGTTGGCCAGGGGAAGGGGACATGTTTATTTTAGTTGATTTTGCTATACTCCAAATCCCACTTTGGCCTCTGTCTCTTTCAACCTTTCTCTTCTTTTTTTTTTTTTTTTTTTTGTTTTGTTTTGTTTTGTTTTCAGTGTTAAAACGAGCACTTTACTCAAAACGTGCTGTCAGGTTTTCTGTTTTGCTGGGTGATGTAAGTGTGTAACTTTCCCATCCAATTTCTCCACCCTCTCTTATCACCATCCTCGTCTCGGTTCTTTCTCTACTATCTGGTGTCCTTGATTCCCCCGTCTTTCCCTTCTTCCTGCTCCGCACAGTTGCTGGTTTCCTCCTCCCTAGCGAGCGTGTGCCGTGGGTAACCCTGCCCTCTCTCTAGTTCTCATCTTCTTTCGCCTCGGGAGGGTGGTGGCCCCTCCTTGCCAGAGCAAGGGTGGCCACCAGGTTGGTGGCTTCAGCCAACTCGTGTTGGAAGTGCTGTGGGAACAGAGGGTAAGCAGGCTGTGTGTTTGTGTGCTTAGTCAGGCATATGCTCATGCGTATTTTCCGGGAATTATTGATATTGTTCTGTTTAATATCCATCCTAGCAGTACACAAACAAGGAGCGAGCGGTTGTTCTCACAAAGAGGGAGTGAGGGTGAAGTGAAACTGAGAAGCATCTGGAATTGGCCTGGTGAAGCAGCATCTGAGAGATATGATACCAGCTCAGGAAAGCAAAAGAATTGCTGTGTTAGAGAAGAAAACCACTCTGTTCTTTGCTGATTAACTCCTGGGGTCTGGTAGGCTTTCCTTGAGTCTTCCTTTTGAGTGATACTTAGGGCTCTTTTATCTCTTCTCCTTCCTCCCCTTTGCTGTGTTTTTCCTCCTTTTCCTTATCTAATTTATTGTCTCTTTATTTGCTTTAAATCACTTTCCCATATGGATTTCTTTCTGACCCATCTTCCCCTCCCTCATCTGAGTCCCGGGAGTCTTCTGTCGTCATGGAATTGGGAGAAGAGCAGCCCTGTTCCTGACACCGAGCATCAGCTGCAGGCTTCTTTCCTCCTTCGCTTTCTTCCTTGCCTGTTCTCTGCTGTTAGTGTTGGAAGCATATTCACAAAGATCATCCATTGGATTGAGCAAAGAGATCTTATCGCCATTATTTTGTTTGTTTTATTTAAGACGGGGAAAGAAATGGAAAGGAAAGGCCTTCACTGTTACCAGTGTTACTTAATTTTGAATGCAGGGTTTTTTTCTCCTGTTCTAATGTATCCTAGTACGGTTATTTTCATTTATCATTGCAGTAAGATTGCGGTTTTGTAGTCCTGATAACTGCCTCAAAACATCCTGCTGATGGTGGTGATAAGTTTCTCAGGCATGAGAGAACATTGCCCTTACAATCAGGGAAACTGAGGAACAGAGGGATGCTCTGATTTGTCCAAGATTTGGCAGTGTGTTGGTGACAGAGGTAGAAACAAATCCCAGCAGGCTTGGCCTTTTGTTAAACTCTTGGGCTTTGTTAGGGGCGATGATAGTTATTTCTCAGCCGAGGTTATTTTCCATGTGAAGTCAACACACCCTAATTCCTGTAGGATGTTTCCCTAGAGCTGCTGATGGTTTTTCGCTGGGTAATTGTGCTGAGCTGATGGTGGTTATGAAGTCTTTCACCTGATGTCACACTGTTGAAAGCACTGGCAGCACGGGGGACAGGTGAGGAAGGCAGCTGGCATTTGTGACATGAACTCTTTGGAGATGGCAGAAAATCACATGGTCTGGAATTAATATCTCTGGCCTAGACGTGCTGGCGAGGTTTGAATCAGCATGAATTATTGTATTTCTCAAATGGAACAGCGTATGTGGCCCATAATGGGAGAGAAAAGCAAATATCACTGAAGCCCCCCTAGTTCAGAGTGCTCTTATTTAAATTTGAATACTTTGATTTTTTTTTGATACACCTGCACATTGATTAATATATTGACTTGCTGAAACAGCTTGTAAAATATGTAAGTTGTAATTGCTAAGCATGTTCCTAGGAAATGCTGAAAATCTGTCTCTGGATATCTCAGGTTATTAATTAAGGGCAAAAATAACTCGTTTACCCTATAGTTAAACATGGAGCAGGTGAGTGGTTGCAGAAGGGGCCTTGTACACAGCATGTTAGTGCTCCAGGCTATTTTGGGGAGGGTCATCATCGAGTGCACGCTCTCATGGCTAAACAAGCCGTGTTTCTGTCGGGGGCATCAACAGGGAGGCTGTACATCATACAATCCACGCAATTTTGTTCTCAGTTCAGCAGCATCTGTGCTCGTAGAGAGTGAGGTGCTAAGGCTGAAATCTGGAGCTTGCATTACTACCGTCTTACGTTGCATCTGTCTTGTGGATAAACAGAGCAGCCTCTCTGAGGTCAGAACGGCACCTTTCACCAGTGATAATTTAATGGGAATTATTTTCAGCGTAAACTAGAGAAGAATTGGAAGCCTCCTGTGCTGTAGCTCATGAATGGAGATGTTCAGGGAGAAAAGGAGTACTGGGAGAAAAAGCAAATGTTAACTAAATGCATTACGCACATGATTTTGAAACATGTACTTGGCAGAGGGAAGGGTGAGCAGTACAAGCCAGATTCTGCTGTTGAACACACCAATGTAAACCTAGAGTAACTCCTTTGGAGAGGAAATCAGGGGGGCTGCTCCAGACCGATGAGCGTGTAGAATCTGAGGCAGAGACAGAATGCATGCAATGGGGAAAATGAACAAGCTGAGGAGTGGATGTCATGGAGAACAACCTCCAACCATCGTCACTGCTGTCGATGGTTTCATTTGGGTGTGTTATGGTTATGGTGATGCAGTGGGAAACATTTGTACAATGTGGGGTTGTTTTTACTTTTTGGAGCATTTTCTGCATATACCTATCATAATCCCTCTAGACTGTGAAATTAGGCCGTATACCGTTTTTACAGTGAGCCCTTTGTGTTTCTGGCAACAAACACTTCTGACCTCTGCTCTCCAGTTTTGTGCCCTCAGACTCCTTCGCCCCCTCCCATACTGTCCCATCTCCAGCAATAATATCCCCTCCTCTGTTTATAAACAAACACCCGCAGAGGAAGTTCACAGGAAGAAAAGTTAGTTAATGAAAATCAACCACGCACTCAGGTCCAGGCTGTGGGTTGGAGCCAGCAGGGTGGCTGGATGTTTCCTACTCTGCATCTGCTTGTAGGAGTTTCTTTGATGAGATGTCTGCCTGTCTGTCTAACTATGCGTCCTTCTCTTCTTTTCCCTTCGTCACGGAAAGTATGAAAAAAGAGGGAGCAAAATTATAGTCTCAATTTGCTTTAAAATCGGCATGGACGGTATTCGGGAACCCCGAGCAGGGAGGCTAGCTTCAATGAACTTGTAGAATTACTTCTTGATAAATCCACTGATTTTGCCTTTTTTTTTTCTTTTTTTTTTTTTTAAAAAAAAAAACAAAGCAAAACAAAACGAAAAAAAACCCCAACACTGAAATCTAGATTCTGGCTCCTGGCAAAACTGTTGCTCTTGAGTTGCGCAAAGGCTGTAAAAGGACTAAAATAGCCCAAAGGATAGTTGTCCTACTATAGTCTGAGCACGAGGCTGATACATCTGGTGTTGCACATCACTCGCACAGAACCACCAGCATAAGGAGGTAGGAGTGGGCAGGACCCAAGGAAGCAGGTAACAGGGGGATGCGTAGTCACCATGAGCTCTGGAGCAAGGGACAGATAGGCATGGTAATGGTGCTGTCAGCTGGAAAACACAAAATGCTTTAACATGCTCCAGAGGTTCCCCAAACCCCTTACAGCACAGGGGGAACCCAAGAAATAGTCCATTTTCTTGTGACTGCTCTTAGGTTGTGCCTTTAGTACTGCACCTTGGTGGTCTCACATAAGAGGTGAGGGAATTATATGTTTGTTTCCTTCCAGGAGACACCGAGATCCTTTAAAAAGCCTTTCTGACTATTCAAAATGCATAGGTAAAATCATCAAATCAAGAAAAGCTCCTGGAATGAGGGAGGCAGCTCTGGTCGGGGCTGCGGTTCCTCACCTGTGCAGAGTTGCGGTATGAATGCAGTGCTCATGTCACCCTCCCAGGCTCCCCCTCTTCCATAAGGAGTGTCTTTGGAAATTGGGAATAAGGGAGTTTTTATAGATATAGATGGTGGTCCCACTTCTAGTTCTAAGAGCCTCGAAGATTAAGATGTATTACAAAAGGTTTCCAGTGCTGGTAGAATCTCCGTACTTTAAAATGGGATGGTTTAAAATAGTCTTATCTATTGTTTTTTGTTGAAAGAGCAGTTTCTCTTATTGTACAAAGATTTTCTGGCATGTAATTAATAGCCTTATCTGTAAGACTATTCCAGTGTGGTCTCTCCACCTCCCAGCCCAGCAGGGGGGAAAGACAGTCAGAAATGAGCATTTCATATTGCAGCGCAGACAAAGTTTATCAGTTGTTGCACAATCCCTGTGCTTGTGAACAGATTAAATAAAGGGAGGGGGGCAGGAGGGGGCCTGATTTATACTAGTGAGCTTCCTCCAAGAATTCCAGGATAACTATCAACAGTTTCTCCTAGGAGGAAAGTTGAGCGATTCATTGTTGCCCTTTGAAGAGCTCTGCGTTAATGAAGAGCAGAGTATCTTCTGCTCTTCTTTGCGCTGGGAAAGACTGGAATTCCCCAAAGTCCTCTTGCTAGAGATGGTTTAATCAAACAGACTGTTTACATTGTGTGTCTCACCAGAGGCAATGCTTAAACCGGGGTGGTCTTCAGCTATACGCTGTAATACTAGGGGTTTATTTTATTTTACTTTAAACATCAGCATACCACCAGTTTTACTGGGAAATGGCCGTATCCAAACACCTGCAGGCTCCACGGAACAGGCCAGAGAGGAAAGCAACAGCAACTGCATCTCGCAAAGGCAAAATGATACTGCGAGGCGTCTGTGTTTCTTCTCCAAAGGTTTCTGCAGAGTTGGAGTTGGGCAGCAAAGTGGGCCAGGAGCACTTGTGCTCATGGAAGCACCTTGCAGCCATAGGAGGCTGAGCAGTGGACCAAACTCTTCCCTCTGCCTCAAGCGCTGATGGCAGAGGCAGAGAAGCAAGGGCCTTTCTGTCCCAACGACGCGTTCTGCGTCACACTGTGACAGCCAAACTGTTTTGGTGAACATCCCCCCAACAGTTTCTGTACTCTAATACTTAAGCAGGCACTAAATGAAATGGGAACTTTATATTTCATGAGAGAGAGGGAAGAAGGAAATGAGATTAGGACAGCTCTTCCTTCCTACCAACGCCCATCTCTCCCCTCCCCTCCCTCAGGATGAACGTCTCTTGCACCTACATCAAGAAACCAACACTTTATTGCACATCTGTATGTCTGAAATGGGCCATAAACTTCGCGTCAGGATCTAAACTTGTGTTCAGATACAGTTTTTTTAAAAGTACTTTGGTATCTTCTGGAAGCGATGTATTTCTGCTCCCCATGCACAGGATCTTCTGTGCATCATTGAGGAGGATGCACGTAAGTAGGCAATGTGGCCAACATTCTTCCAAACCCAAGCAATCCCACCAGCTGTTCAGCAGGGATGTTATTTATTGAGAACTGTCAATGTGTTCAACACATGGTGTCCTTTGCGCTGACGAGCTCGCAGCCTGGCTTTTATGGGGTTTCTCTGACACTTGTCAAACACTGGCGACAGGGCCAGCTTGACGAGGCACACGTTTTTATGTGAAAATTATTATAAAAGGGCGTTTCAGCAAGCTTTTCTGTAAGGAAAGGAGAGACAGAGACTAGCTGGCAGAGAAGAAAACCGAGGCAGTTGCAAAGGGTAGAGGTTTCTTTTTGACTGGTGGCTTAGGGAAGAGAACAGAGATTTCCTTCAGCGATAAATTAGTGCTTTGGGAGAAAGAAAGTGTGTTTGTTGCAGCAGTGATGAAACTGCTGTGTGAGAGAGAAGCAGGCTCCCTCTCCTGCTAATTCAAGCTGCTTATTTTGTAGCAGAGTGGTTGGAGGTGCACAGGTTGCTCTGGGATTGTAGTTCCTACTTTGCAGTTGCTCTGAGGTGCCTTCAGCTCTGTCCTTTCCATCTGTGAAGGTGGGATAATGGTTCTTGGCAGCCCTCAGAGAGATGCTGTGTGTAAGGATGAGGTAATAACATCAGTGCAGCACTTTGATCACGTATGATGCTGTAAATGGCAAATGCCACTCCATTGTATCAAAACGTTCATCCAAGAAGTCCCGTTAGCCAGGGTTGTGCTAGGTCCCTGCAACGCTGTGCTGCTATAAAGAGAAGACTGAGGTTGTGGAATGCCAAAGAGACAGAAAGACAGAGGTATATCTTGCCAATCTCATACTTATCTATTTGTCCCATCTTTTTTCTCTTGACTTGTGTAAGCTGGTATTCATGAGTATCACAGGTATTTATTTTCCCCTACTGAAAAACAGAGATGTTGCCTGAACAGTGTGACTCTGACCACATTCCCTCCTATTCAGCACAAAGCAATCTTGGCTCTTTACTGGTTAATATTTTCTGTCAACAACCTGCAAGAAAACATAAAATCAGTGCTGATAAAATTTGCAGATGTTGCAGAGTTCAGGGAGTGGTAAACAATGACCAAAACAGGACTCTCATTTGGGTGTTTTCAAAAATTGAGAACATGCAAACAGTATGCATTAGAATAAAGCCAAATGTGAAGTCATACATCTAGAAAGACAGACGGCAGATCATACATAAAGGATGGATGGTGGGGGAAGGGTCTTTCACCTGGAAGCTAAATGTGTAGGAGTAACTGCGTGTTGGAATAGATAAAGCATGTAAAAGTGAGCTGCCAATGTGATGCTGTGGCCAAAGGTTTAGAGTCATCGTTGGCTATGTAAACAAGGAAGCATTGAACAGGACTGGGAAGGTTGTGTTATCCTTGTATTGACACTGGAGTAGCTGCTGCCGAAGTACTTTGTCCGGTTCTGGTGTCCGCAGTTTAAGAAGGATGTTATATGAAAGTGGATTTAGAGAAAAAAAATGGACCATGACAATAATTATAGCATTTGTAACAAGTCTTAAAGTATTTGACTCGAGAAGATTAAGAGGTGACTTGATCATCGTGATCTTTAAGTATATGCTTGGAGAATATTAATCTGATAATTGGAGGTTGGAAATCTAGTAATAAAGGATATGAGTAAATCCAATGGGTGCACATGAAGACTAAGCAACTTCAGAACAGAGACAAAAGGCAGTATTTTAGCCCTAAGAGTAGTCAATCATTGAAAACCTTTCTGAGTAGAATGGTGGAATATCTGTCACCATAACTTTCAAATTAAAATTCAGTGTTTTTCCAAATTACAAGTTCTTTAAAGAGGAGTTAATTCAGTCCTCACCCATACTGTGTCTGAGTGCTTCTAATGTCATATTATTCTGGGGTTTTCAGCTATTACTGCAAAGATAGTTGAAGCCAGTAGTAAAGCACAGGTAGCACTAGGATGCTAATTGCAAATCCTTTAATTTTCCAGCATTTCTATGGATTCTGCTTGACACTGGTAGGATATTTCTAATCACCATAATATTCCCAGCTCTTTGTAGGGTCTCCTGGGCATCACTATGGTTGAATTGTCAGGCTCAGTTTCATATGATGTTGTTAATCTTATTTAGATTTTGTCACTTTTGACCAGGATACTGTGCCTATCATGACTTGACTTTTCCCCTTCAAAACAGTCCAGTGTGCTAGTCTGAAGACAAGCTGAAAAACAAGACTGAAATCTTTTCTCGGTGAAGGTAGTAAGAATTTTGCTGTTGACTTCAATGAAGCCAAGAATTTACCTCCAGAATACAACCTTCGGGGAGCAAAGTCAAGGTTTCCCTCTGGAAACTGCAGCCTTGACAACGTCAGGACTGTGAAGCTAACACAGCAGACGCCGTGAAAAACAAAGAAGTGAATGAGACAGCAGAGAATTAGCTTGGGGTGACTTTTGCTTGTCATGTCCTTGCTGGGTGGTCTGTATCTCAGTCTCAGGGCAGAGCAACAGTCCAGAAAGGGTATGCAGGCTGTATGCTGAAATGACCTATTCCTGAGACTTTGGGTGAGTTGCAAACAAAAAATAGTAGACCAAAGACCTATCAAAGGTAATTAGTGTTCTGAGACAGGATTTCATTTCATTTGAGCCATCCCCAGCTGGAGACCGTTCCTCAAAACCCAAATTTAAGCCAAGTGCTCAAAATGCCCTGGTCGGCTCCCTCAAAGCCATGCGCACGTGTATGTATAGGCCTATGCACAGAGCAAGTAGTACATGTACATGCTATTTTGTTAGTCTTCATTTCTTTGGTTCCAAATTTAACCAGAAGTGGAAGGGCTGAAATAACATAAGAAAGGTTGGACATATGATATTTCCTGCTGCTCAGCTAAACACAAGAATTGCCAGAAATCTTCCAAGGTAGCTTGTTTCTTTTACATTTTTCTCCCAGTTCTGCAGACTTGAGAAGGTCAGTTACTTTTGAGAAGCATTTGACTTTGGCAATGCTTATGGAAAGCGAAGTAGAATTATGACCTTTTGGAGGGCTGCCCATCGCTGTCCCATCTTGTCCTTTAAGAACTAAAGGCTGAATTTCCAGCTACAGCCTTCGGTTTAATAGGTGTGAATTTGTTTCTGTACACTTCTAAGACATTGTGAGTATCTGTGTGAGAATTTTCTTTTAGATGTCTATTTATTTGTGCTCACAGATCAAGTGATCGCTGATAATTGTAGAGCAGAAATACAGGCTCAGGTATTTCCAGGAGGAAAATCATACCAAAACAAATGAAATTGGATTCAAACTGAGCAGAAAAATAGAAGTCTAAAATTATATACTTAGGTTAGTATGTGGTGACCACAGCCTATCTGGAATGCATACTATAATAGTTATATCATGTCGGAGAGGCAGGTTTTTTCAGCAGGATGTTTCCTAGAAAGCAGAAATATCTCTGTGGTTTGTGTATGGGTTTGGAACTTGTACGCAAGTATGGAGCGGGGAATTTGAGGCATGAAATAGTCATGATTAGAGAAGGCCCGGATCCCTTTCAAAAGCGACAGCAGAAAACAGGCACAATGAGCTCTGTTCTGCCTGCTGTTAGTGCATGCTGGTCTGTGGATTGCCTCGGAGACGTTTCTTTTAAGGTTGGCAAATTCCTCAGTTGTTTCTATTAGTACAGGAAAGATGCAGTCATATGGGAAAGCCAGATGCATTAAGAGTCTGGATAAGATCTGAGATATTTTTACAATAAGATATTTAATTCTCACAGAGGCAAAGACCTTGCCATGGTATAAATCAGTGTAAATGCACTGGAACTACTCAGTTTTGCACTCAAAAATATCTGCCCAAGAATGTTCTCAAAATCCAATTAAATAACTCGAACTGTTTCATGTGGAAATGCCCCTCAATTACAAAGACAAGTCTAAGCTATCATGATGTGATTTTTACAGTCTCCTTGCAGGGTGCCCTGGTTTGCATTCATGGAATTTTTTGGTTTTGTTTTGTTTTTGTACTAATGTGGATGTTGTCCATCTGTCTGATCCTGGAAAGGTTGTAAGGTTGTCCCCACTCCCCAGGTCCTCTTCCCACTCCCTCATTGATCGTAATGTTTGATTTAGGTGCCACTAGATTTCCTTCTTTGTTCTCTAGCCCTAACCTCCCCCCGACAAACACACATGCATTGTGCAACGGTGTAAAAGCTCTTCTCTCTGCAGCTGGGAGTAGTAACTGCTCAGCTGGTTCCAGTGCTGCCCTAAAGCTGCTGTAAAGGTCAGAGACAAGCGAATTCTGAAAAGCAAAACAAGCTGTGTTGTTGTCCCCCCTTCAATCCTGGCTGTGTATTTTGGTCAGCACCACAAGCAATTCTCCTGCGTAGACCTCCGTTTCTCGCTGCTCCCCGTTTCTGGCCATCGAGGGGGTTCCGCAGGGCAGCATGTCAGGCGTTTTTCCAGCACGACTCCGGGCTTGGCCGTTGCTGCAGCTGATTGACTTGCAGTGCTTGTCAGGCACAAAGCACATTTCGAAAGGAAATGCCATATTGAACTCCCAGTGAGCTGATGGGTATTGTGCACGGTCATCTGATGGCACAGATGTGCCCCTAATAATCCTTCCAGGAGAACGTTTCCTCCTGGGATGCTCTGGCCATCTGATCTGCTCTGAGGTATGCTGACCTGTCTTGACCCAGTTTATGATCAATTCTCTCTGCTGTTTTCTAAAAGGAGCCCAGAAATACCACTTTATCATTTAGATTGCCTGGAAGTTGTGGTACTTACATGTCTGTTCCTTCTGTAGAAGATAATCTCTGTGTTTGCTCTCAAGCATTAATTCTCACAAAAGGGAGGAAAGCCACTCCGTGTTAGGAGGCACAAGAGTAAATTTCTCTGTCGAGCTTTGATAGCTAATCAACATTTGGCTAATAGTGCAGGGAGGAGGAGGAGACGTGGAAGCAGAGGTAATGTATGTGCCACCAAGCATGTTGCTGGGTACATTCATCTGGGTGTGTAGAGCAACCCTTCTGCTGGTGTGCCATTGTATTTATGTCCTTCTTGCAGGTTTGTGTGTGCTTCCAGTTTTGTGTGTATTGTGCATGCATCTGTGAAAGATGGATGATTTTCATGCATGCCTCTTGATATGTATCTGTGTGTCTTGCAATATCTGCTTTTAAAGTGAGAATGATGTTAACACCGGATTTCTCTAAAGGTGAATACACTGGCTCAGCTACAATAGGATAGTTAATTCGTAACCTGGTTGTGCTGATCAGTGAGCACAGATAAGCTTGGAAGTTGAGAGGTCCCTTTGAGCCCAACCAACAAACTTATTGAGGGTTTTCCATTCCCTATATTTGAAGGATATTGGGGTTTTCATGAACGCTAAACTCTGCTTTACTATCAGTGGGCCATGCTAGAGTGTCTAAAACTGGCAGCCACCAACCTGAATTCTTCTCTGAATCAAGCCTGATGCAAAGCCTCCCATATTTATGACATACCACCAGTGAGTCTCTGAAGGAACATGCTGATGGCTGCAGAGTTTATGACTTTAAGTTAAGTAGTATCCAAACGAAGCCTGCCCGTACTGTCTTAATACTGTCACTATATCTGCATGTATTTTGATCGTCTCTAATAATGTGGACATATACTGGTTTTCCAAGCTTCAACCAAAAATATTTGGTTGTTTCTGAGAACAAGGCAGGAGAAATAAATTGTTTTGTAGATATTAGAAAATCCGTACCCTTGTTCTCTGGAATGTTGCCGTGGTCCTAGACTTTATAGCAGGGACTGAAGTTTGACCCTTGCAAAGGATGTGCTTTTTGCTATCCATCTAAAAGCCCACCTAAACCTAGTTATTAGATCATAAACAGCCACAGTTTGTTAACCAAGTACCAGTCTCCGCTGGTTCTGCAGCTTTATTGTGAAATGCTTACGGAGATCTAGATAAGAAGCCAACCTTCCCGGTAATACTTGTTTACGCTGATGCTGTATACAAAGGAGCCCTTGCAAAAGCAATACCCGGTCCAAGGATGACCCTGTTATAATACTGCAAGGACTGAAGCTCGCTCCTCTGTGCCATCTGGTTATGCAGTGTTGTGTGTTCACTTACACCTCAAAATCCTCACAATCTAATAATTTCTCACTAACTCCAGCCTACCAGATCTATTTGCAGTAAGCTCTTATATACTGTTAGCGGGTATATTCTCACAATAGGCTCACTGAAGTGTCACTAATATGATTGTCCATGCCAGTGGCTGCTCTGTCGCAGCCTACACGATTTTGTTATCAGTAGGGAAGGATTTATGTAATGTTCATAACTAACCAGCCACTACAAATTAATGTTTTGCTGTTTTAGCCGTTCCCACCTCCCTGTTTTCAGGCTTCAAGGTATCTCATTGAGCATATGAGTGACTCAGAATTTAAGAAACAGTAAGAATATATGCTTAATTTAATGCTAAATAGCAATGATATAAAGATTTTGATATTGCAAAGAGCCTTGGGCCACATTCTCAACATTAAATAGGCATAGCTGTATTAGACTCTGTATTTCTACATGATGAAGATCTTGTCTTTGATGTCAAAACAAAAAGAACTCTGTCCTTCTGTCTCAGATCTGAATCCTATTGCATAGCTTGTAAATTATAATATCTGGTGTGAATTCAGCAAGATTGATAGCAACAGCAAACATCCCATTTTTGCTCACTTAAGTAGTACGTTGCCACCTGAGCAAGTCTCAGGTGGTTTGCTTGAGCCACTCCTCATCTCAGGGGGCGACCTCAGGAGGCCTCTTGGCTGTGTTGGAAATGGTATAGACAGAGATGTTGCCTTAAGTACTCTGGACTTTGAATTATTTAACTATTGTGGAAGGAAATGGGGGCTGGGGTAAGCATGGCAAAGGAAAACAGAGATTATTTCTCCCCTTTGTAAAACTATATTGGGTTCAACGTCATACCATGAAATATCCAGTGCAGAACTCAAGAACTGCTCCAGTGGATCTTCGCTGACTTATCCAATTGCATGGAACATGGGGATACTTAACCCAAATCTGTCGGGTTTAATTATTTTCCTCTGGACAGATAAAAGCTTTCTATAGGTTCCTGTAGAATATTTGCTCTTTCAAGCGTTCCTCTGTGCTTTGATACTAAACTATTAAAGCATGCTAAAGAAAAAAACAGCCCCAACCTTTAGCTCCCTGTTCTTGGGCCCCCTGACTGCAGCTTTGATTGTTGACCTAAATTCCCCTTTCATAACTGAGTCCTGTCACCTCTGGTTGTAGTCTCCCAGCAAAACAGGCACGGCCAACTTTTAGAATTGCAGGGCACTGTTTGCTGTTCTGCCTTGCGCGGCTGTGACGGGTTCCGCAGCACACCTGATGTGTTCAAAGTCAAACTGACCTCCTTCTTCCCCTTCCCCCGCCTCTCGGCTCCTGGAAAGGAAAGCATAACAAGTCTTTTTTTCTTTTTTTCTTGCCGTTGCTCAGCAAAGTGAGGAAACTTTTTCTGCATGGAGAATTAAATTCTTAGGTAATTCTATGGCTGGGCTGATTAACGGGAAGATTGCTGTTAGCAAGACGCAAGAAACTGCACTGAAGTGAGGGAAGGAGGCCTGGAGTCTGTTATTGATAATATTAAAGTGCATTACAGCAGCTTGCATGGGCTACTTCGGCCTCTCTTCTTTCAAACTCTGCCCACAGAGAGAGCTACTTATGACTCCAGCAGCTACAGCCTCTAGCTGTGAGTTCCCGTTTCTCTGTGGCTGCTGCTGATAAACATCTGCTCCGATCTCGGCATCGCAAGCTTGGTTACAGCAATGCCTCGTGTCCTCACCCAGGACCTTCTTCCAGAAGTTCAGCAGCTGATGCTACACGCTATGCTCGTGCTGCCAAATCCTGTCCAGCGCACAGGCCCACGCGAGGACGTGGCTCTATTTAAGTCCCCAGCAAAGTCCTGAAAACAAACTGGGTTATAAACCATACACTGGCCTTGGTTAGGGCCTCCTGGAAGAGGTCAGATGGACAGGCATACACTGGAGCAATTGTGGGTCAGTAGCAAGAGAACTGAGATTTCACGTGGGAAAAAAAAAGGAGAGACTATATTTCTGGTTTTCCATGTTTGGCTTTTGGTATTGGGGCTTTGGAGCTTAATTTTCCAATTTTCCCCACTCTTTTGATGCCCAGGAATTTACTTTTCCTCTAAGGGACAAACATCATGGGACTGCAAGGAGCCTTGTGGGCCATCAAACTCTGCCTTTGGCCAAGCATACAGGAACGTGGCATCTTACTCTGTTCCTGCACTTCTCTGGAGTTGTCTGAAAAGTGACTCACTCCTTTGTGGGGAAGGAAGGTTACCAGTGACTCTTACTGGAAAGCTCAACTAGCGCCTTTTATTTTTTTTTTAATAAAAGATAAAATTCCATCTTAATCCATTGGGTTTCAGGAACAGGAGCTTTATGGGGAAAAAATCGTTCAGACTAAGGAGTTAGAAGGGCTGTCAGTATTCTTTTCAGCTGTAGCTCCATCCCTTTCTAGCAACTCAGGGCAAGCAGAAGTGAGGAAAACTGTTTGCTGCTGTATGAAACTTGTACATATTTTTTTAATCTAATTGCTGTGGGGAAAACAAACATCAGTTTTATTTCGCACCATTTCTTGGCTCAGAAACTTCAGGCATATTCGCCAAATTGTGGTTTTGCAGTCATTGGCTTGAGTCTCATTTACCATGAGGCCTCTTTACACCACTCTTGGTTTGTAAAGGGATATTAAGTAGCTAAAAATGTCCTTTACCACATTATTATAAAGAATTCTCAGTGTAAATGAGAATCTAAACTCTGTATGTTTTTCATGTAAATGTTGGTTGTGGTCACAACTGAATTTTGAAATTCGGAGTGTCAACCATTGTGAGGGGTGATTTTGCTCAAAAACAGCCTTGTTTGGGGTAAAAGAGGCCTCTTCTTGTTTAAAATGTTCTTAATTATGTCTGAGAAATAACTCATGGCTATGGAACCTTTTACTAAATTGAAATAAATTGTGAAAACATCAAATTATTCAGTTTTCAGAAGTTCTGGCAATTATTTCACATGTCCCTCTTCCAATGGCTTTGCCCTTATTAGTTGTCATAGAAGAAGTAATAAATTCTTTTATTATGACATCCAAAGTCCCAGCTGAAATTAGTTTCATTGTGCTGGGGACAAAACGGAAAAGTGACACTCCCTTAGCCGGAGGATTCTTAGTCTAAAGCCAAAAGTAAGTGAAGGATTGGGAAAGTAGGTACAGCATACAAGCAAAAGAAGGTCATAAAGAACCGGTGCGACTTTGCAAGTTATAGGGAGTGTGGGTTTCTTATCCCTTTTCTTACTCTTTTTCCTTTCTCTTAAGAATAAAGCAAGTCTTGCTGCTGAAGGGTTTGTGTTCAATCCATCTTTTCATCAAGAGTTGGATGTCTGTAATAGTAAAAGTTTGAGAAAAGAATACTGTACGTGGCAGATGGATTCAGTAATGACCTTTGCCCTAAACTAGAAAATGTAAGGAACTGGAATAGTAGACTGTTTTAGTTCAGCAGCTTTCATACTGGCATGTTCAGTGATGTCCCTATTGTCACTGTTTTTTTTCTTTTTCTGCCCTCCTTTGGCTCCCTGTAAATCTTGAATTGATGGCAGCTGTTTGAGCCAAACTCAAGACACGTTGCATCACATCAGGGTTTAAATGCTGAAAGGCAAGGGAGGATTGCTACTATTCTGTAGTGTTCCTCCAGCAGCTCCATCTGTTCAGCTGAGGTCAATCACTAGCATCATGCAGCACTTCAGAGAGAGAGGAAGATGTTCTTTAACGCTGGCTAGGAAACTGAATTTCCATTCCACAATAATTTATTAGTTCTTTGGGGGAATATTTCCAGCCCCGGTCAGTATGAAAAGCCAAAAAGCTTGACCCTTGAAGACTGTATGGTGGACTTCCCCAGAGCTGGAGACCTCAGAAGCCTGTTCCACGACTTCCAGCCATCTTTCCAACAGCAGGGATCTTGGATGCCTTAAGAAACAGGTGGAGCAGCTGTTGCATGTGCAGCTGCCCTGCGGTCCACAGGCCTGGGGAATCCAGTCACTGGGGGGGCAAAGGTGGCAGGAGATGGTGGGGAGCATGGCTGGGATGGGTTGACCTTTTTATGCTTGCGGTCAAAACAGCTGAGGGAGTCCCTGGGGTTCATCTGGCCATGTTGAAGACCCACACCTTCTCAGAGAGATTTGTTGGGACTAGCCCATTTCTGCATCACTTTTTCTGCTCTCACCATGTTGGCATTCCTTGGCAGGCAAAAACTCTCTTACAAAATGTCTGACCAGCTCTAATGGTCTTACTACAATAAGTTGAGATTTTTATATCTTATTTTTTTATGACTTATTTGGAAGAGGGACTTCTCTTGCCAGCTGTCTTCTCATTCATTGCAGTATTATCTGCCCACTATCGTTGGACAATACCTGCATTTGAGTTTCATAAAAATGCAGACGTTTATGGACTCTCATGTATCTGAAAGTGAATGCTTTGCAAAAGTATTTATTCCATAAAGAAAAATTTAAAAACACTCAAAAAAGAGACTCCAGAAGGTCATTGATAGCTTTGGCTTTCGTATCACAAATTTCTCGGCTAAATATCCATCCCAGCAAATGTCATTTTTTTTTAGCGTATCTGTTTTTTCCTTCCCTGGTTCTCCTCCTCTCCTTTTTCGTGATCAGAAGTAGCAGTATAAACTAGAAGCTGGTCTCAAAAAGGTTTTGAACTGAGTGCGCCCTACAGATGAATAAACACATTACCTTCCGAACCCTGGGATCTCTCTTCCAAAGGAAACAGGAAAAGGGGGAGCTCAGAGTCCCTAGCAAAATACCAGTGTGCAGAAAAAAAGGCCTGTTTAAATTTTTTTAACTTCCCCATCAGAAGACTTTTTTTACAGGGGGAGGAGGGAAGAGAGGGGAAGGGTGTGAGGAGAGGGGGGAAGGTGGGTGCTGGGAGCGGGGAGGAAAAATACAGTGAATGCTCCTGTAACCTTTGCTCTGTTGATAGTAGACAAGACCGCACTGTTAATGAGTGATTGTTAACAGATGGCTGTTGAGCAACTTAGTCAGAAGCAGAAGATATTTGGTGGTAGTGCTGGGAAGGTTAGGGTGCAGAGGTGAGGTAAGGGGATATTTAGTCTTTTCATGAGGACTGAACTGTCAGAGATTTATCATTTTCGTTTAGGCTTTTGGAAGTGAAGGCTTGGGGGAAGGATTGTTTTCTGTGTGCTGATAGTAGAAAGGCCGTTCGGTGCTGAAGGCTCTAACGATTATTTTTTCAGTTGAGGGTGTCCCTGCAACCCTTGGCCTTTGACAACTGAAAGATGGAAATGTATGTCTTTAACTTGCTAAACCTTATGTCCCACACTGAGAAGGAGTGGGCTCTTCCCACCGCTTGGAGCTGTCTGAAGACTGGTTGAGAGAGCTTTAGGTGTGGATCCACGCTTTGTCTATGAGAGAAATCATTAGTGCATATTCCTGGCGGTGCACCAAATTGTTATGAAGTGTGTGTGTGAGGGGGCAGGAATCTTTCTGAATGTGTGCGTCCATCCATGCATGTTTCTTGCTCATTCCTGGTGTGGTATATACCTTGTTCAGCACATCCAGCATGCCAATGTGTGCCATTTCCTTACTGCATTTTATTGGCTATGAATTTGAAGGTAGCCTGAACACATCCCTTTCACTCTCTGTAGGATTTGGGTGCTCGATCCTACCAAGATTATTGCAGCTGCTCAGTGTTTCTCAAACTGTGTAGTACTTAGATTTTATACTTACTTCTCCTCTGGACCTTACTAGATGCAGGGTTTAGGGGTATGAGTGAAGTCAATGAGGATTGCTTCTCAAGGCTGTTCTTTTTTTCAACCAGTGATGTATGTCTTGAGTGAAGGTAGGAACCAAATGCACAGTACAACATTTTGCCAAAGGGTTTTGGTCTTTGGTCAGGATAAGGAGAATCCCATTCATACACACCACTGGCAAATCTTAACCAGTCTTAACATGACCTCCCCCAGTCATGCACTAGATGATTTAATGTCTTTGTTGTACACTGACTTTCTAACATATATAGGTGAGTGTGTGTGTATACATATAGAGAGATGTATTTATACAATTGAAAGACTAATTTCTTTATTCTGTCATCCTTATTTATTCATATTTCTTTTTTGGGGGCACATAGGACTATATGACAAATGTTCTTACACCTCCCGTGACCGAGGATGGGTCCTGGGGATTAACACCGTCAGTGACCAGGGGAATAGAGACCCCCGCTATTTCTTCTCTCTGAAGACGGACCGTGCTCGCAAAGTAACCACCATTGCAGCACATCGCAGCTACCTCCCCAACCAGTGGGTGCATCTGGCTGCCACGTATGATGGGCATCTGATGAAACTCTATGTGAATGGTGCCCAGGTGGCCACAAGTGGAGAGCAAGTGGGCAGCATCTTCAGTCTTCTGACCTTGAAGTGCAAGGTGCTCATGGTTGGAGGAAATGCCCTGAACCAGAACTATCGGGGTTATGTAGAGCACTTCAGCCTCTGGAGGACAGCCCGGTCTCAGAAGGAGATCTTGTTGGACATGGGCCAGGCAATTCACAGACAAGACATGCCTCTACCTCAGCTAGTTCTTCAAGACAGTTTACTGAATGTGAAAAACACCTGGTCTCCCATGAAGGATGGCAGCAATCCTCAGAGCAAGTTCAGCTATCATCATGGCTATTTGCTGGATACCAGCCTAGACCCTCCTCTCTGCGGACAGACAGTCTGCGACAACATGGACGTAATCGCCAGCTACAACAAGCTCCCTAGCTTCCGTCGCAACAAAATCGTTCGCTACCGTGTGGTAAATCTCTATGATGACAAGCACCAGAACCCCACTGTCAGCCGACAGCAGATTGAGTTCCAGCATCAGCATTTAAATGAGGCTTTCAGCCGCTACAACATCACCTGGGAGCTGGAGGTGCTGGAGGTGAAGAACTCTTCCCTTCGCCACCGACTCATCCTTGCCAACTGTGATATCAGCAAGATCGGGGATGAGAACTGTGATCCTGAGTGCAACCACACCTTGACCGGGTACGATGGTGGAGACTGCCGACACGTACGCCACACGCTCTTCAACAAGAAGAAGCAGAATGGTGTGTGTGACATGGATTGTAATTACGAGAGATACAACTTCGATGGTGGGGAATGCTGTAACCCAGAGATAACAGAAGTCACCAAGACATGCTTTGACCCATATTCTCCTTACAGGTAGGCAATTTCTTAAACAAGTTTTTTATGATCACATTAATGAATATTTGTCTCGGTATTGATCAGCATGCTGGTTGTTGAACACTTGTGTTATTGACATCATGGACTTTGGAGTTTTTAATTAGTTTATTCTTTTCTTAGTATTTAGCTCACATTGCGGTTATCCAAATGCAGTCTCAGTAACGGTCTCAGCAGCGTCTGAACATTGAATTGGTATTCCTCATCTAGGCTAAAGAAAGTTAGTGCTAAAGACTGAAGCAGCCAACTTTGGGGAACCCGTTAGTTGTTGGTTATGAGCAGTATATTGTAGCATTGCACAGTTTATTTTAACCACAGACTCTTAGGAGTAGGGATTGGATGTCATAGAAAGCTCATATGTATTTCGAGAGGGAACAGCCCCTCAGGCATGGAACAGAACATAAATAGTCTTAGGTAGACTTTAATTCTGTAAGGCTTCTTTGAAGGTAGGTAGGTTATTTTATATTCTTAATGCTATGTGTACAGCTTTCTGTAAGCACTGCTGTAGAGGGGCAGCTGAGTCAGTGGGTTATGAGGAAGGAGGTGGGTACCAGGGTCCTGGCAGTGCTGTTACACACATTGGGTGGGTAATTGAACTCTCCTGTGCCCCTTTTTGTATATATGAAAGTGGGAGTAATACCACTTCATTGCAAATGGCAGGGCAACTTTTTGTGGGTGGATGTGAGTTTATAAAATCCTGAGATCCTCGGCTAAACACTTCCATGTGTTGTAGTTTGAAGAGGGACATCCGTGAAGAACTTGCATCAGTTGAGTACCACATACCTACAATTACTCCAACTTGCTTTTGGTCATCATCAGATAAGAGTTAGTATATTTAAGTAAAAAAGTGTTCTCTGTGAATGAGTTAGAAATGGAAACACAGAAGATGAAGGTTAAAGCTGAAATTCTGTTGTCTGTATCCCATGTTACAGTTTTTTTAGAGCAATTCATGGAGTCACAGGAGAAAACCTCTAGATGGTCAGAACACCCTGTGTTGTCAACACTAAAGTTCAGGTTAAGAGGGAAAGTATGAGCTTCTTCTGGAGTCCCTTCCATTACAGCAATTCAGGCTATATTTGTAACTCCCTTAGTAGAGAGGTTTTTAAACAACATTATCAGCTCTACTGGCACTTTAAATACACATAATTAAGCTGCAAAGAAATGCTTCCTCTCCAGTTTTTTTTTTGGTTTTTCGTTGGTGGTTTTTTTTTTTTTTTAAGCTCTGATGAGGTTGTTTTTTAAAAAATCCTTATAGCTCAGCTTGAATTCAGTCAGTTACCAGCGAACAAAGCTCAAATGAGGAAATACTTTAAATACTAATGATTGAAAATATCGAAAGGAAAAAGACCAATCTTTTGATACTGTTCAACTGGAGAGGAACACAACTAAGCAAGTATCGTCAAAGGCATAATGCAAATTGGATTGTTTTAACACCGTAGTTCTGAGAGCTCGAGGTGTTAGTTATAACAGCTATGACAATTTTTAGACAAATGCAGTATTTTTAATCTGATAGTACCCTTTTATCACTTGTTCTGTGACCAGCATAATACCCGTACAAAATGAAACAAGAAAAGCCTTGTAAATTTTAGTTGACAGATTTAAGACTGTGCCTGAATGTTATTCTGACATACAGAGATGTTTCTATTTCAAATGAAGTCTTTTTGCTGCACAGATTGTACTTGCCCAAGCCCAAGCAAAAAATTCAGTTCCAAAATCTGAAATTACCTTAACACACCATAGTTGTTTTTTGTACGCAGTTGTATATTCCTTTTGGAGTCAACCACCTTGCTGAACTTGCCTGGAGGATTTGCATTTCATGGCATTGAGCTCACAGATCTTCTATGTGTTCATTTTGGCTTGAGAAGCACCTCCTCTTGACTGACACACTGAAGTCGGTGAGGGAGGCCTTGAAGGTCCTCTTCCACAGTGTAGAGCCTGAGAAAATCCATAGAACCTCTAAAGGTTATTTTACAATCGGTAGATTTCATTTATTTTTCTTTGCACAGACATTTTAATGCAGCATTGATCATTGGCAGTGAAACCTAGCATGGCAGTAGAAGATATTCCGTCTCTCTGGAGCCTTTATTTGGTGGCTGATGTGCTTAGGCTGAGCTCATACCCACCACTATGATGGTTGTTTGCACTCAGTATGGCAAAATACAGCAGTTAGGCCTGGGGACTTGATCAATGAGGTTTGTAAGGCTGAGCACTGCTTTGAGTATTTAGGCTAACAAATACAGGTTTAGGTCAGTGGCTTTGGCAACAAAGCCTTCATTGACTAAAAGGGTGAAGATTCAAACCCTATGTTTGGCTTTGGTATTGCCCTCAGCATCATCCCCTGAGAGAGATTTCTGTGCCAATTAGTGACTCAGTCAAAATCTGTGACTCAGTTGGCACCGTGTGTGCCCATTTTGCATCACCAGCCCCTCTTGTCATCACTTTCATTGGCAAAGAGTCCTCAGTCCCCTCTAGTGCAGGCCTTGCACCACATCAATGAAGACATCGCCACAGCCACTGAGAGCTCACATCTAATTCCAGGTATTTCCTCTGCCAAAGTTCAGTCTCACAATAGCAGAAGAAAGGGAAAAGAGTCCTCAATCTGATGAGGCATCAAATAAAAGGGGAAAAAAAGATGAAATGGTACCAGTAAAAAAATTTCCTGAGTTTTGTGCTGTAAAGACTCTTCACAGCCTTCCCTGGTACTGGGGGGGGCCCTCCGATACTGCTGGCTTTTGTTCCTCCTACATCCTTAGTGTCAGCAGTTGTAGCCAGCTGTTCACCATGTCAAAGTTTATTCCTGAAATACTTTTGTCCTTTGGAACCAACCAAAAAGTGCTAATGCTTGATTAATGCTGTTATAAACAGGAAACCTCTTCAGTACCCCTTCATCCCCAAAAGAAGATGTATCTGTTTCCAGTCACTTTCCTTCTTCTGACTGTCTCAGTCCCGGTCCATCAAGCCTCCATCCTGGGACAGAGTTGCTATGAGTCTTGTTACAAAAAACTCTGTAGATGCTTCTTGACTAAGTGCAGCCACAGATGTGATATCACCAGAACAATTTCAAGCCACCTCCGATCTGCATTGTAAGTTTCTCGTGATCCTTTTGGCACCTTGGACAAAGTGCTCAGGTACTTTGATGGTGTCCTTCAGTCACTGTTGGGGTGCAACCATGGTGACTTGAGAGCTGATCCCAGCAGCAGAGCTGTTGGGTTTTCTTTCTTTGTCTCCAACTTCTCTTTCTGTCATCTCTCCAAAAATATTTTCCTCCAAAGAGCTGAGATTCCGTGCCGTAGTCAGGTAGTGGGGATGTTGGTGCATAGAGATTTAAGTACAGTGGCATATCTGTGAAGTTTGCCAGAGGGACAGCACTGATGGATGGGGACTCTGCTCTCAGAGCTGCTCAGCAGAAAAGCTTGTAAACATTGTGGTACCAACTAGATCATCCCTCCTCTTTTTTAATAGCCTACGGGAAAAACAAAGGACTGGTTATCATTAGCCACTCAGCAGGCTTTATCCAAGAATATCTGCCTCACTTCTTTTTATTAATTTCATGAGAGTGGGACAAAATCTATTTAGTCCCAGCACAAGATTTGCAAATATTGTTCAGCTTTTCTTTATTTCTGCAATTCTGGGAAATTAGAACATGCTAAGATCATACAGTCTGGCCCAATACAAAAGGGAGGAGCAAGGATAAACACACTGGCCAGAAAGACACATTCCTTGTGTTATTTGGGATATTGCTTGGTTACAAAATAGGGAAGACTTTGAGCTCATGACACCTACCATGGCTTCTTTTCAAAAAACTTGAAACAAACAGCAAGGGATCATAGGAAATCATGCTCTGTAAGCGCCATTTGATGTGGCAAATTCTTGCACCATACTATGGTTAACTGAGCCATTCCTTTTATGTAATATTGGGCTTGCACATCGGGCTTCACCACAGGATCGCACGGACAGATAAGAAAGCATTCCCCTTGATGCCTTCTTAGGAAAATGCTGATGAAATTCCTGAAACAGTAAAAGCTACTGGAGTGTCTTCCAACTCCCTCGATTCATACAGTCTACTGCATACTTGCTGGAAATCCCCTCGGAATAACTGACCCTGGGGACGGGCTTTCTCAACATCCACGTGTGTGCCCTGAAGGCTCCCGCAACCCTTCCGCTCTGCCTAAATGAGGGCAGGGATGAGCTGTACACGCTTCAGAGTCCGTGCGCAGCACCTGCCTGCAGACTCAGGGTGACACCGAACCGAAGAGCTGGTCTGGATTCCAGTGCCCTGCCGATCCCACCCTTTTCTGTGGCCTTTTCCAACGCTTGTACTGTGCAGTTCAGCAAAGCTTAGCATTGTGTCACAGCAGCTTGCTCACAATTAAGGGCATTGGCACATTCCAGTTATACGCAAATTAGGCTCCGAATACACGGTTGAATGATTTGTAGAAATTTCCATAGTGGTTTTGAACAGCAATGGGTATGGCAGAGCCTCTTCCGAAGAGCACACCTTGCTGTGCCATGTGGATGGCAGCAGTAGCATTAAAAGCAGGAGGTGGCTGGCTGATCTACAGCCTAGGTCAACCTCGTACGGAAAACTGAGCTGTGACTGCACTTGGGGCTCCTCCATGGAGTTTCTGATCAGATCAGCCTCTTACCTCTTTTTCCTTCTCTTCCACTGGAAATCATTTCACAAGGCTTCTTTGCGAAATGTGATCAAATTACTCCAGAGGAGGGAGGTATACTTAATGCCCTTTTCTAGGAGCTAGAAGGGTTGTAAGAAATACTCCTTGATTTCCAATAAAGGATTAATTTCCACCTAATCCTAAACGCTAAAAAGAACAGATGAAATTCATCAAAGCTCTTCAATTCAGGAAGCTTGAGAACTTAATCCCCTGCCTCGAAGAGACCATTGTGCAGCTCTTGACATTAAGGATTCCTGCATTCACACAGGTATCAGACAGACATACAGCAAATACCTGAGTTTTTGTCTAGGGATTTGTCGTTAAACGTTCAGTTCTTTAATTACCAGCCGCAGGGCTGTTTAGAAGGTGGAGAGGTAACACTCTCAAGGACAGAGTTTCTGTGTCTTGGTAGTTGTCACCCAAAAAGCCAAGTCCCAACAGGAAATCCTCTGTTCTCTCTGTTTATTCTGTCCTCTATTCCAGATGTCAGGGATGTTAATCAGCTGGGAGGAGCTGCATCTGTTCCCATGCTAGTAACTGACATTTATAAGTCTAGTATTGAATTCTGATATAGACAGGACTTCAGTACTAAAGAAACTATTTCTATGTATACAGTTGCACACCCTAGAAACAGTAGAATTTGCTCGATTTAGGTTGACCCACAGTCATCTTTTCCAACAGGTCTTTTTTTTAAGAAACATTTTTTCCCCAAGACTCATAGGACTCATGGTTTCTTTCATGGACTTTATCCATTACGTAAAAAGATCACTGTCTGGTCAAACTGCAGGATGCTTGGAATGAAGACAGCCTATAAAACCTATGGAGTAAACTATCAGAGATCATTAGGAATCCTTGTGGGAGACAATAGATTAAAGTATTATTATACTCTCCATTGCTAATGCAGACCCATTTGGCTCTGGCTCTGGAACCCCACACGGAAGATTTGTAAGCGCAGAGTCTGCAGATTTGGCAAGGACTGAATTTGCCCCTCGCTGCTCTGCAGGGCTGTGTCCTCCAGACCTGGCTGCCCTGCGGCCACTCTCCAGCAACCCCTGACCAGCCTCTGTTCAGGCAAACAAGGTGGAGCTCATCCCCTCCCATGTTCTGAAAAGTAGCAGTTTGTATAAGCTGGTTTATTCCCTTTGCTGATCAATTCAAATTATACTGTCTTACACACAGACGCACGGTTTGATCGCGTCCAACATGCCTCTTCCAAGTGCTGTGGGGCTTTGCATTAATCACCCTGTTTTTCTCCCACATCCATTTGTGTACAACCTCTCTTCAGTAGTGGGTGTGAGGTGCCCCTTGCGTTTTTAATTAGTGGCAGCTGAAGCCTTCTGTAAATTCAGGAGGTTGCACCTTTCACAAAGAGAAAGATGCAAAGCACAGGCTATTTCTGTGGCAAGCTTAACCAGGTGCAATGCTTACGTCTGCAATTCCCGTTCTATCTTTCAGATTCCTTTTCTAATAGGAATTTAAGTCCAATTCTTGCAAGCAATAGCTGCCCCTTGGGGAAATACAGAGGAGCCACTTCCACCGTGCTCCATTTACAGCATCCATGAGCTCGATGCATTTGACTTTGCCTCTCACGTGGATTGCTGGACTTGGGCAAACAGTACTTCAGTTGAGGGTTGGTTTCAAGTTTTTTTCCTAACGATCCCTTCACTATTGCTGCCAGTGGAAATGTACAGAAATCTTTCAGAAGAGATGATGCCGACTTGTGCTGTGTCCTGAGGGAGTTTGCTCTGTGCAGCCACGCTTCAAACCCTCGGCATTACTGGTGCCTTCACGTAGTGGGTTCGCAAGGTTCAGGAGAAGGGGTGAGAAGGATAAGGTGAATTTTCTTTATATAGTCTCAGCTCAAAATGTCGATGTGAGCAGAGGCATGAATACTGGCCTAGCAACTCTGCCTTTGCCCGGTACCTGTGAACTTAATGCCAGGGGAGAAAGCCAACCCAAAAGTGTGATTATTCAGAAAATAGCAGTTTCTGTAAGTAGTTGATATTTTGGGGTAGAAAAATACCTTTATGCCACAGAGGACTTGCCTGCAGCCTCAGCAGATGTGATGGAAAGACTGGGAAAAGAGGTGCACATTCAGAGCAGAAGAAACAGATAATAGTGTGCCAATGCTATGATTTTCAGAGAAATCATGTTCTTGATGTAGCTCGGAGAGGTGAAGCTTACAAGTAAGGCAGGTTTCAGCAGCAGGGGGGATGTCTTTTCTTAAGCCAATTAATAGCGTTAGGAAAAAAGAAGGGTTTATGAGCCTGAAAACTTGTCGTGTGTCCCCCCCCCCCCCCCCCATTAATCAGTTGATCCAGTAAAAAAAAAAAATTTCTCCCAACAAATCATTGCTTGTGGTTTTTTTGTCATCTTCCATTTTTTTAGTTTGTCGGCCTGTTGGGGGATTTCAGAGGTATGAGGAGTGTATGTCAGGGGATTTGGGTATGTTTGTATGTTTAAATTTGATAGCTGGAACAGAGTGAGGAAGGGATTAACTAAATGGAAAGGTGATGGAAAAGAGGAAGGTCTTGGAAAAGATTGAAGGAGAAAGGATGCAGAGGCAGATCCGTAGGCAACAGCATGAAGCACAGTCTGTGTCTATTGGCCCTTGTTTGAACTTCTTTGGCACCAGTTCCTGATGTTTTAAGTCCCTGTCTGCCTCCTCCCTATTCTGTCTTCCTTCTTTCCCCAAGGCAGGTCATCCCTTCAGTATAGGCTCTCTCCTCTACCCAATTTAGGGCTAGGGGAAACCCAAGGAGTGGATGTCTTGGATTATCTTCTCTTAACTGCAGCAAGAAGAATTAATTGTCCCTCAAACACTCCAGGATCGAGACAATGTGGAGGTGTCCCATCACTTTTGTACCTGTCCAGCATGAAGATACGCGTGTTCAGTGATTGGTGAGACCGATTTCAAAGTACGTGTTCCTTAGAGCTATCAGGAAATGCAATGATGCAGAGCCTCACAACAGATCTTTTAGGATTACTGAGATACTCTGGAACCACTTCAATATTTGTAACACATGTTCATAAAAGCTGTGCTGTAAAAAGGTGTGATGCTGATAGCCATAGTCATTTTTCATCCATTAGGGCCAGATTCATTGAGAAGTAGGATGGATATATCCCACCCCACAACCTGGTAGAGTGTTTAGACCAGGAATACAAACCACTACTGTCAAAAGCAAATCTGTGTGCTGCTTGATGTAGCCCTGGCTGAAATGAAGTTACAGGACCCACTGTCATGGTTTAACCTCAGCCAGCAACTAGGACCGCGCAGCCATTCACTCACTTCTTCCCCTCCCCAGTAGGAGCGGGAGAAGAATTGGAAAAAATAAGGAAAACTCATGGGTTGAGATAAACACAGTTTAATAAGTAAAGCAAAAGCTGTGCACACAAGCAAAGCAAAACAAGGAATTTCTTCACCGCTTCCCATGGGCGGGTGGGTGTTCAGCCACCCCTAGGAAAGCAGGGCTCCATCATGTGTAACGGTTACTTGGGAAGACAAACGTCCCCCCCATCCTTCTTCTTCCCCAACTTTGTATGCTGAGCATGATGTCATATATGATGCTCAAACCATGACATATGGCATGGAATATCCCTTTGGTCAGTTGGGATCAGCCATCCTGGCTGTGTCTCTTCCCAGCCTTTTGTGCACCCCCAGCCCTCGCTGGTGGGGCGGTGTGAGGAGCAGAAAGGCCTTGACTGCTTAGCAACAACCAAACCCATCAGTGTGCTATCAACATCACTCTCATCCCAAATCCAAAACACAGCACTGCAGCAGCTGCTAGCAAGAAAGTCAACCCCATCCCAGCCGAAACCCTGACACCACGTATGGTGGCGGAAGATTAGGAGCACGTGCTCTGCTGAGGTCAATGAAATCCTGTCCTTCAATTTTGTTCTGAATAGATTTGCAATTTTGGAGTTTCTCAGGGTCCCTCAACTGAAACTAGCTAGTTTGTGCATAATTTCAGCACTCCAAATTAACATAAATTTGCAAGAAAGTGTTTTCAGGTTCATTAATAATGGATGGGTGGCTACACCACCGGAGTGCTTGTTCTCAGCTTCCAAAAGGATCAGGGTGAGCTGCACTGAGGAAACTTCTTGGAGTACTTAAATGTTTGAGGTATGAAACTCCAATAAACCTCCAAAAAGCCAGGAAATTTGAAGTGAAGGCTGAAACTCCATACCTTGTGCACCCTACTGGGTCTTTGTGTTTCAGAACACGTTATGTTTGTTCACTGAAATATCTCCAGGATGGAGCTCTTTAGGGTGGAGTTTCACCTTTAACTCTAAATTTCCTGGCATGTGTGAGTTTGAAGTACATGCTTAACTTTTCCCCAGTGCTGTTTTTCATTTTTAATTTCCTTTTTGTTTTAAAGGAGGGACCCTGCTAGAGGGACCCCTGCTAAAAAGGGACCCCACTGAAACTCAGATTAGCCGTTTTGGCCTAATTTGATCTTTCTGAAATTCTTCAGGGGAACTAGGTTCAGCAATTTTTTTTTCTACCGTTGTTTTAAAGACTCCTGTGGCCAATCCACCCCGCTGAAAAAGATCAATAAAATCTGCACCCTGCAGACCAATTATTTTAGAAGGTACCCAGATGTTTGAGTAGTATATAACACACCTTGGAAACCTGGAACATCTCATGTAAATTCTATTTAAAGATCTGGTCATGGCCATTGATACGTGTGAGCTCTTCATTGTGAAATGTATTATTTCTATTAATTCAATAATTGCAGAAGCAGCCCATGTTTGCTGTTGACACTTTTTGGGTTACATCAGTGATGGTAAAGTAGTGGAAACAGCAGTGGTTTGGAATGACAGCAATGGCAATTACCTGCAAAGTTTTTGAAAATAATTTTGGCCCTAGACGTTGAAAAGATGTGTCATCACTGATTTGTGTGAGGGCAGCTTCAGCAGGGTTGAATTACAAGGCTTTGGAGAATAAAATTCTTTCTGCTGCCTCAAAATGTATCTTTTGAGCTATACTGCCAGTAGATAATATGGAATAAATTTGCTTCTTATGCTATATCCTTGTTGTGTCAATAAATTGAGGACTTCGGTGAGAAACTGTGGTAGCTGGTTTCCCCAGCACAAGACTCTGTTGGTTTTTCGAATCATTCCCATCAGTTTTGCAAGGAGAATTTATCTTAGTGAGATGTCCCTAGGGAAATTTGAAAAGTGCTGAAGTTTTGTGGCATTGGCTTTGTAAGTGCCTGCAGCCTCAGACCAGGTGTGCCGGGAGTGCTGAGAGCCTGAGCCTGGTTTCCAGAGGACTTGAGGCTCCCATACCATTTCCCTACCAACCCTTGCGATGACTGCGGCGTTGTACACTTTGCATAGAAGTCCCTGAAACTCAGCAGTTCTTAAGGTTTCAAGAACTTTAGTTCAAGCAAATGAAAATTCAAAGTGAAATCCGGGGAGGATTCCTGCTGCCGGGAGCCAGGTACGTTGTTACCGACCGGCCCTTCTGTGACGGGACTGGTACCCTGCAGCGCTGAGAGGATGAGGAACTGCCTGTGTCCTCTGCAAAGCTGAATATTTCTCATTCTGACACATAAAAGCACTTTGTCACTTTACCGGGAGACAATATTCCTCTCCTTTCGCCCTTTCCAGTATGGCCCCGTCCACATCCTTGTGTTGCATTTCCAGCCTTGACTTTGTAATACAGATCACAGCTGGTTGGTTTGAATTTCCCCTGAGTTACCCAGGATGCTGCTGGAAGCACAGGAAGAGCAGAAATGCTTTAATCAGCTAAATCAATCAAACCAAAAAAAGTAGACTAGACCTTAAAATTTACCCCGCGACCTTTGATACTCGCTGCAATGACGTCTTTGTCCTATTTCTTTAAGTGCGAGATTTTAGTGGGACTTGGCAGAAGGGTTGAGCGAGGAAGACACGGGAGGGGGGTTTGCTGAGTTAAAAAAGGAAAAAGAAAATGTCAGTGAGAAAATGGAAATACCCTGATGTTTCTCCAGCCCAGTGCTGGAGTCAGCCTCTCTCTCCCTCTGTTGCAGGGAAGGGGCTCCTTTTCCGTTAGCTTGACTACGGCCTTATTTAATCGGTTTGCTCTGACACGGAGCCAAGAAAGGGCTTTGCTGTGTGATGCCGGGTCCTGCGTGCGTTCAGGCATCCACAGCTGTTCCCTAGCAAGGGCTGGCTTTTGACTACCGAGGTATTTTTTTATAGCCACAGAGGGCAACTATTAATAGATGAGATTTACCAAAACACAGAGCTACGCAGCATGGTGTGGAGGGGAAGAGGGAAACCTGTGTGATTTATGCCAGGAAAATTCCATGTTGAAATTATACTGCAAGACACTGTAAAAATGAATATGCCAAGAAGGGGATTTAATCTGTTAGTCGGGCCATGCCAGCATTTTTCCTCTGTTAAGAATCTGCCCCATCGCATGAAGTATGTTGCTGAATTATTTCTTCAGCACTAAACAGCACAAATTATACAAAGCATAAAGATAAGACAGATAGACAGAAAATACCAGCTCTTCTGAAATGTGATTAGACTGTGAAAGAAATACCAAAAGGAAGCGGAGGCATTCCTGACCCTGAAGACATTTCAGTTTGATCAGATGTGGGATTAGGGGTAAAATGTGAAGAATTCCACATTGTGTGGTAGAAACAAGCTGATCAGGAGTTTGCCTCTTTGTTTATTGATTCATTTCTAATTTCCGTGATACGATGTAATGAGCCTTGTGCCCTTGTCAGACTCACAACTTAAATTCGTGTATCGAAGAAGACAGCTTAGCCAGCATTGAGCAGAAAGAAGTGAGGGTGTCAACTTAAACTTCTTTTGCAGTCAGAGCTCAGACATTGATTCAGTAACATAAAATCCAGATGATATCAATTAATAGACCCATCACTGTAATCATCTACATGTTTTTTGTGCACCTTCCAAAGGCACAAAAGGGAATTGTGTTTCTAAGACAAGACCCGTTGACTATCAGTAATGTGTGGGTATCAAAATCCCCTTTACACTTTGAAAAGCTTTGCCTTAAGTTGTTTTGTGCTTCCTTGATTCATTTATTTGTTTTGTTTAATTACAAATGAGACAGGGAGAGATTAACGGGTGAAAAATTCTAAGTAAATAAAGAAAGATGATACGCTCATGGAGAGAACGCGGGTAGACCTCAGAAAGGCCAGAGCTTAGTTTGCTTCACGTGAGCATCAGACAGCATGGAAATGTTTCCTAACTGTCTGAACTGCTTAGTTTTGCAGAACTGGCTGAGAACAATTACAAAACAGCATTTTTCCGTGATCTCCTGATTTCCACGAGCTTGATGATGCTCTATTCCTGTCTTCAATCCCAGCAAGCGCAAATGGAGACAAACATAGGCACGCCTGAGAAATATTAAGAATTACATAAACTTAGATTATTCAAAATACCTAAATGTGTTTGGGCTTGGCACTTCTGGTTAAGGGTTTTTATTTTGCCTTCACGTTTGGCTTGCTTTCTCTTAAGGACTAATTCTGTAAGTTGCTGATTCCTCCCAAAACGCATAGTCTTAGTGTTACTGCACTAAGTGCTGAGGGTAAGCACTGGCTATTTGTAGTTGCTGCTCAGTTAGTTCCTTAGGGGAACAGTCATGCCATCTGCTCACAGCAGGTATAGACACACAGCATAGGCATAATTTAGAGAATGAAATCTTAAAGTCTTTTTAATTGCTGGAGAAAAGGTGGGTTCTTCCACTAGGATTCAGAGCACCTAGGTTAGAGGCTGAAAATAGCTATGTAAATGCCACGCACAGTTTACATCAGGCTTCCCCATCACACCGCATTCCCTAACAGTCATTCAATCTTTTCTATTTTTACGTATATAATGTTGTTCCAAAGGTATGTTATGCTTTCTGTCTGGGCTAAGTTACATATCCCAGGCTCTTTGAAGTCTGTAGAAAGATTGAACTCTCAAAGACTTTGGTCTTTGGCTTGGACCTCTACATCCAGAGCATGAGTGAGGTCGAGAGCCTCCCTGAGAGGAAGGGCCATAGCTAAGAGGAAAGCTCCTACAGAACAGCACTGCACTACAGTAAGTAGAAGAAATGTTTTGGGTAAGGATTGATGGCAACAGTTCACAGCATTATGAAAATTACTTCCCTTTTGCCTCCAGCCTTTTTACCACTGCTGTGTCAGTGCCAAAAACCAGAACTCACTCACTAATTCTTCCAGAATTGATTGGTCATGATAAACTTCCAAACACAGAGTAAAACCCTTCTGTCAGACACATCAGAGTGTTTCTCCCAGTTTGCCTGAAGAAATGTGTGCCGTTTGATTACCCCCCCGCACCCAGTTGGATTCAGAAAAGGGCTAGGAGTTCCTGGCTTCCTCCTCATACACTCAGAATTCCTCTAATAGTTTTACTTCTGGGGATAGATTTACTCATGTGTTTTTGCTTCAAAATGTCCTATTTTGTCTTAAAAATGCAGGCTCAAACCTTTAGCTATCCTCATGTTGATCAGGCACAAAGTTCTCTTTTTATCCATCTGGGAAGAATACCTGAAGCGTTTCCAGTTGTTGATCTAGAGAACCATCAGGAGGAGACAGTCCAAAAGGTGGTTCCAGCAGGCCTTCTCTTCCCCCCGCAACTGAATAAGGCAGGATGTCAGGTTTTGCAAAGTTCTTGACGTGTACTGGCAGCAGAGGAGCTGTGGAAGTGAGGGAATTCACAGAAGCCCCCCTCTGTCTTTGACAGGGACCTGCAGGGCATTTCATGCTAACGTACGTTTAACAAATGCGGGTTTGTATAATTCAGGGTCTATGTGTGGGACACAGTGGACAAAAAGGACACCCTGCAATTTTTGCTGGATCCTTTGCAAAGCTAGTTTTGTAGTCATCAGGATCTTAAGTCCTGTAGTAGTTGTTAGTGACATTTTACCAACAAATTACTGCAGCAAACCAGAGCAAAACTGGATGTGTGGTTGAGATATGCAAATAGAGTGACAGAGGGTGCAAATGTTACGGGGAAATGAGACTGCGTGGCCTGCCTACAGCGGTCGTACTCATGGCAAAGGTTGATCAAGAAATTTGCCATAAAGGAAAATTAGAGTTTTCCCCATCTTGTGTTGGTATTTGACAATGGAGAACAGATCTTTGCCTTCTCGTCGCCCTTTGCTAGAGGTCTGTGTTTGATTCGAGTGGATCCACAGGCTTGTGGTGCCAAAACAGGCAATTTCTGCGCTCATGTCTGAAGGCCAAATATATGGGTATGATTTCCTATAGTTTACTGTTACATGCTGGATCAGTATTGTACGTTTCATAAGCTGCCAGTCCAATTTTGTAGGGTTTTGGGAAATGTGTCCTCCAGGGAATGCTTACAATCAACCTTATGTTTTGGACTGATAGTGCCTGTTTTCTGGTACACATGTTAGCAGATCCATATGTGAGGCAACCCAAATGTCCTTCCATCTGACTAATAACCTGGGCGTTTGATGTGTCTGCTGCCTGCTCTTTACTTAAGGGGTAGAGGACCTTTTCTGCTTGATAGATCCTTCAGTTCAAGAAACGTCCGCTCTCGGAAGCACACATGTACAATGGTATTTGCTTTACCTTGTACCTATGCAGCAGTTGCAGGTCCTGCATAGGTTTAAAAACCAGAAAGTCTGAAAGTTCTTGAGTGTTTGGAAAAGGCACATTTACATCTTTCCTCCTGCTGTTTGTTTCTGGCTCAACAGAGAGAAATGAGGGGCAGGATTTTGATGTCAGGGAGTTAATTCCATTAGCAGTATCTGTTACTGCCATTGCTGCCACGTTTCGTCTCCCAACAGTAGTCGCTTGACAAAGTCATGATCTACTAAGTCCTCTCTCCTGCTCTTTCATTTCCTTTCTTTCTGTCTTCCTAGTGAACAGAAATAAAAAATTTTAAAAAAATATATTAAAAAATGTTGGGTTTAGAAAATACACTATCCACAATATTTTCTTGCTGCAACTCTGAACTATTTTCATTGCAGGTGTGTTGGTGTTTCTGCCAGATCACCTGGCAATTTACTGTGGATTCTGGGAACTTCAAAGCTAAATGTTCTTATGTGAAATTTCTGTTTCAGCGACTGACTTTTTCTGTTTCCTTGTAATCTCGTCACTGCTGGGAAAGAACAAGAGTAACTAGCTTTTGTAGGTCTCATAATATTTAGTGGTTCTTTGAATCTGACTATTCAATTTTCTTTTTTTTTTCCTTAAAAAAATGTGTTCAAGACTTCACTGTTAAAGATAGAGACTTACTGGTATGATCCATCAATACCCCCTGAGAAAAAACAGAAAACACAAAGAGCCAAATATTTGTCCTTTGTTGTAACAGGGAGAAAAAAAAATCATACAAACATTGAAGATGTGAGGCTTTTTATGTCAGGGCACAAGCCTTTCTTGGTTTCCCTCAATTGAAGTCTCCATCACCAGACTACGTTCTTTGTGAGCTCACTTTGGTGTCTCCTACCCTTTCCTGCATAAGATGAAATAAGAGGAAATTTTAACCAGTCTCGTTTGAATCAGGTTTTCATTTCTTTCTCAGAAAAGAGGAAAATTGGGATTATCCTAACCATAAGCCATTGATGATCTGCCCACTGCAGCAGGACCAACTTTATGCGCAGCCCTGCCAGGAGGTTAAGAAATGAGATTTGGAAGTCCACGAGTTGTAAAAACAAAAACAGAAAAGAAGCGGCATCTCCAAAGCAAAAGTGATGTTTTGCAAGATGCATATTTGGACTGGTTATTTTGGCCCATCAACTCCAGAAGTATCTGTAATAAACATGCTAGGTCCTTTGTGGTTATATATGATTTTATCTTACTTTTTTGCTGATGTCGGCCTGATTCCAAGTCGCTCTTCATTCCAATAGCAATGTATATCTCGCTTTGTGGCACGGGGTTTATGTGCAGGGAGGATTAGTGTCAAAAAGTGAGATGAAAGGAGCAAAGAGTTTGATCTTGTTCTTTTTTCGTCCTGCATTTTTTACTGTGTGTTAATTAGGGAAGATGCTTAAGGACCAACCCCTTAAAGTTCCAGCTGCACACCCCGGCAGGGACGGTGCCTTGTGTCACCCTTCTGCAGGAGCTGTGACTAATTGCAGTCTAACTGCGAGCACCCCGAGGCCACGGTGCTCCCTACCCTGACCTGTGTTCGGCTTCCTAAAAATCCCAAATACTCCCACAGCAGGTGACCCACTGGAGCCCACCCAGGCAGGGACCTGACCCACCCTGCCTGCCTGCTGCAAGGACAGATGGAGCCCAGGACAGAGCGGTATCCCCGCAGTAGGGTAACCCCATGCTTTCTGTGGACACTAAAAGAGGGGACACAAAGTGTTTCCCTGTTCTCCATAAGTGCCAAAACGTGGGTGACTCCAGTCGTGACTCCCAAGGGTCGTGCCAGCAAGGCATTTGTTTGGGGAGGCTGCAAATGTGACCTCAAGCCTGACCCCACCGCCACTGGGATGGAGATGAGAGAGACAAGGCTGGAGGTGAATATTAGTAACGGAAATTGTTAGACAACTTTACTATAGAGAGTTGCTATGAGCTACTCCTATACTTAAAGAAAAGTCTGTGTTGAAGCTTCAAGGTTCCTCTTGATCTCTAACTTCCAGTCTGATTAACAGAGGCTCTACCTCACTCTCGACCTGATTCAAGGGAGTGATGACAGGCTGCATTCCTGGTCGCTGGTGCTTTTCATGAAAAAATCAGGTTTGTTCTGGTGACTGAAACCAAAATGTCCTTTACTTGAACTATTGTGCAGTGTGCTGTGCACGTATCTGTTGGTTGTTCTTGGAAGCTTTGGGATGAGAGGTGGTATGTAAATGCCAAATATTATTAGAACGGTGGCTGCTCGCTCGTTGAAAGCGGAGCCTTGGTTCCACAAGAAACTCTGTTTGTCTTCAGAAGCAGGGTAGCTGCGGGATGCAGGAAGGACCAGCTTGTTGTAGGGAGCTCTGACTTTCCATCTGCTGAGCACCAGACCATTATGACTTTTTTGGCGATTGTAAAATATGAGTAAAAGATTGTAAAATAAGAGTGAAGGCTTGTAAAATATGATTAGTGGCCACCAGCAGAAAACTTACAGGATCAGTAACACAAGCCACCACTTATTTAAAAGAAAGATGATCCATATTATCACAGAACGTAGGCTCAAGAGATCGAGTTTCTAATCCTAGCTGTCACCCTGAATGATTTTATTACTTTGAACAAATTACTGCGTTTCTCTACCTCAGTTTTCCTATTTGGAAGACAAGGAAAATTATTCCGTTTGCCTATTTCATGGCTTCTTCGCTCATGGTAAAACTTCTTGAGGGGAGGCCCAGCGCGAGGGTTCTTGTCCCACTTCAGTATCACTTAAGCCCTTGGACAGGGTTTGGAGCGGCGCAGAGGGCTTGTGTCAGGGCTTTGCCCAGAGTGGAATTTCTCTCTTCATGTTTAGGAAGCATTTTGAGGCCCAGAGGGGAAGCGCTGTGGAAGTGCCAAGCAGTATAACTGATGGTTAAAATAGCCTAAAATATACATATACCTTTCTATACTGATTTAAATTCTCGAGTATACGTGAATGAGGTTTGCTGCGGCCGAAAGGGGTTTTCATAAAGCGGCAAAGGAAATCTTTTTTAACAGAACGGGTTCCTGAAAATATCCTTACGCCACTTCTTTCTTTATCGTTTGACTTTTCTCCTTGTTACAATGGTTCAGCCTGTAGAGTCTGGAAAAACATCAGGGTAACCAGGGCAGAGGGAATATCAGATGGAGATGAGGGATGGATAAGAGACAAATTACAGTACATTTCTCATGGGTCATTTGGCTCTAGTCTTGAAAAGGAGAGAGAAAAAAATCCCAAAGTAGTAAAAGAAAGAAAAAGAGACGACCAAAACAAATAAACCTGCCAGTGTTGCTGATTTCAAAGGGCTGTGAAATGTGCGTATATGCTTCATAATGCTGTGCTGTTTTAAAGAGATGCGTCTTGAAATGCTTGAAATGTTCCATACTCACTGTCTCAGAAGTTAATTGTACAGTAAGATCACAATTCTCTTTGCCAAGGCTTTCCCTTTGTTTTCTTTTTTCTTCCTGCAAGTTGGCTGGCCAGCATATCTTTTCCTAGTTCTGTGTAGCTGGTTAGCTTAATTATTTTTTATGGTGATGCGAGGAAACGGGATTTTTCAGTTCTTGCTGCACTAGTGAACTCAACTGTTGCTCCCCTCTTGGACACAGACCTTGCAAAGGAGGACGGCTCAGTGATCACATATTTATGGTCTGTAGCACTGCAACTCTTCATCAACCTACATAAGGGTTATATACAGGTGGGGTCTCTGGTGCGAGAAGTGGGCAGCAAAGCCTGGGAGGATCAAGGGAGAATGGGAACAAATAATTTTGTGTACATTGACAGCCACCCCGAATTTTTACCCAGAGCTCAGAGAGAACATGTTTGACATTTGCATCATCTTTTTCCCCATTCTTTTTCCCTGAGCCTCTACTCTTTCTTATCCTGGCCAGAACCAGCAGCAAAAGTGCCGGAAAAAAAATAATCTGTTTTCACTGTATTTCTGAATCTCAGCCCAGGTTTGTGAAGGATTTGGCAAGGATTTACAAACCTTTGAGAGAATCCGTGCGGAGATCTGAGGAAACCCGCCTCCCTCCTTAAAAAAGCAAGTTGCGTTGGCCAGAAATTGGGCAAAAATTGGTCGTTTCAGCTGAGGTTTCCTTTGAGATTTTGGATTTGAACCTGAAGCTGCACTTTGAGAATCACATTTTGCTCTGACTAACTCTAGATTTACACTGGAGCAAATACATCACAGTCAGGGCTGATACTTGTGTGCAGCCCAGTGAGAACAGAAGTTGGCTCAAAGTGCGAGCTCACATGAACCAAACCAGAAGAAGACCTGGAGCAAGGTTTGGAGTAGTCCAGCCCTCAGGTTTATTCCAACCTGTTGCTGTGGTTCAGCCCATTAACTAGATACTGCATTTACAACATCCAGAAGTTATCTGTAAGGAATTGCATAAAATAAAGCTGTATCATTTGTTAGTGATCTTTTATGAGAAAGTCAGATAGGGCTGAGCAGGGGTGCACCATTAGGATTCTATAGATGATAATACTGATTTTTAGAACTTAGTAGTAAATAATTTCCTTTATGTATGGAGTGGTTTTTTCCCTTGAAGTCCTATAGATTTATAGGGCAAAATATTACAGTAGGAATGTGCTTATTTCTAGGACTGTCCTGCTGGAAAGCCAGCATTTAAAGCAAATTGAATGAAACTGATGACCTGACAATTGTAAAAATTCCTTACTTTACACCAAGGAGCTGCTCTCAGTCTCTCTTGCAGGGTAAAGAAAACCCAGACCCAAAGGATTCCCATAGCTTGCAGAGTAGAACTCTTATTTTCTTTCTCTAATTTATTTTTAACATTTTTTTTTTTCATGGGGTGAGCAAAGCCTGAGTCAGTAGCATAATGGTAGAATTAATTCAGTTTGGAAAAGAGGGAACCCAGGGATCAATGAACACCCAGACTTTTGTAGCCATGTGGGCTTTTGTTTTGTGATGTGTGTTGCTTAGGCTTGGTCTTAACTGTAGGACCTGCCACTGATGTAAAAAAACCTCATCCAGCTTTAACCAGCTAACCTGAATGCATTGGCCGTGTCACAGAGAGTGATACAGAGCTCAGCGCAGGCTACCAGACCTACCCAAGAAGCTGGGTTTATATTTGAACAATTATCCAAAGTGTCTTTTCTTGCATCCTTATAATTTTTTTTTTTTTTTTTTTTCCAAAACATTCCTCCTTTCTTGTAACGGGAGATCAGATTTGGGGGCTGTAAAGGGCGTTTTGCTGCAGCGGATAAACCAAAATTCTTTAAAAGCTGCCAAGCCTACATGTGCTGACAGTGCTTACAATTTATGCTTGTGGACATGACCTAGTGACTGCCTGGTTTGAATGCGGTCGGAATTACAGTTAGACATTTGGAGTTCAGTGTGAACACAGGCAGTGATCTGGATCTAAATTGGGACCTGCAGCCTTTCACTTGTAGTATTCTGGCTCCACTCTGTTTCAGGCTCTGTCCCAATCACTGAAAGATTTATACCTTTATCAATAAATTATCATGACTTTTACTACACTTACACCAGTGTCTTAAATTAACGCTAAACTAAATGTAGATGAGGCACGCTTCCTGCTTCACATGATTTATGGCAATCCGTCTGAAAAGAGGAGCAAAATGAAATTTGCCAGCAAAGGCAGGTCTTTAACATCAGGTCAGACAAAAATTTTATTGCAAGTGCGGTGCTACAGAGGGCTTGTGGGTTGTCTTTTTTTGTTGAGGTTTTTGATAGACCTGTAGCACTTTAGGCAAAAGAGAAGAAAAAATGTTAGAAATGTTTGTAGGTCTGAAATCTCTGCTGTGTACTTTATGTCAGGTGGGAGGTGATAGACGGGATGAATGTAGCAGTTACATGGCACTGATAAGCTCTCAGCTTGAGGACTGTGTCCTCTTTTGATGACCTGCCTTTGAGAAAGATGTGGAGAGTGCAGATGAGAGCATCAGAAGTGACCAGAGGTCTTAAAAAAATATAACCAGTGAGGAGAGGCTGAAGAAATAAGGTGGTTTTAGCCTAAAAATGAGGTGGTTTACAGGAGATATAATAGGCTTTCAAATAAGTAATAGGTTTGGTAAAGCAGAAGAGAATCACCTAATCTCCTCGTCTGTGGGGAGTACGAGTAGTCACGCGCATCTGTTGTGGCAAAAAAGGTTCAGGTAGGCCTTCAGAAAAACTTCCTGACCATAAAGGTATTGAAACATGGGCTGCAGGTTGCTGGGGCAGTGGCAGAGTCCTTGTCATGTGTGGTCTTAAGTACGAGTTAGATAAAAATTTGCTTGGTGTGACATACAGAGATGCCCCTGCTTTGGGGTGGAGGGCTCGCAGCGATGGTCTCTGGACATCCGTTCCAGACTGTGACTCTGTGACAGAAGGCAAAAGGCAGCTTATACACTGGCATCAACACTGTATCTCCAAAAGGAGAGTTCCATGTCTAACCACCCAAGACTGAGAAATCACAGGGGGGAAAGCTAAATGACAATTGTGTGTCTGCCAAATGGCCCCATTTCAAGGTCAGCTTTCAGTGCTGTTGAAGCCACAGCTCTTGCCATTATCTTCAGAAAGAACATCATTTAGCTCAAAACTGTCCTTGGTGTTCACTGCAGATATTGAAAATATCTAGGTGGACACTGCACCCTAAAACCTTGGGTCCCCCATGTTGCTTGAACAAATGGGACAGACGGTTGGTGAGTGCCTGTCCACGTCTCGGCTGCTGTGGTCTTTGCTGCTCTAATGGGTTAGTGTCAGTCCTGGGGCCAAGATGAGAGCTGGAGGGACCAAGGGAACACCACTGAGACATATCGGCCACACCACGTTGGGAACCACACCTGGATCTGTCACAGGTTGCCAGCGAGTGTTGCCAGGGCTGTCCAGAAACTTTGTCTGCTAAGCTGTGTACCATGGTTTAAGCTGGGCTGACACCCGGCACCACATGAAAGCACAAACAAGGAGTCTTGGGAAGGAGAGCGATGTACTGGATCCCTATGATTCCAGCAGATTTACTCTGTCCTGCCATATGCTGAGCCCGATAGGTAAAGGAGAGGACATTGTATGTCAAGAGATAAAATGGAGACTTTTCGATACTGACTTCCCGTTTCAGAAGATGCTGGCGTTTTTGGTTTGGTTTGGGGTTTTTTTGTTCTTTTTTTAATGATGAAATGCAGTGCCGTTTATTCCTAACAAACTCATCAGGCAGTTGGAGACCATACTCCCTAGTGAGCAGATAGCAAAGTTCCTACTCTGTGTTTGGGTGGGGTCTTGCAAATAATCCCTTAAGTACCCTGTTTGTTTTCTTGCTGTAAAGTGACACTTGTCTTTGAAGGAAAAAAACAAAACAAAGTCAAATAGAGAATAACTCAGAGCAAACATTTCCTAACAATAAGGGCTGGAAGACTCCGTGTTCCTTGCAAAAACAACCGCGAGTGCAAGAGGCTGCACCCCAGCCACATTAGGGAAACACGGGAAAGCCGCTCTCTGACCTGGGAGAAAAGAGGGGAGGAAGAGTTTCCAACCCTGTTACAAAACTGCTCCACTCTAGTCACCAAGGCCGGATTTAATACGATTAGACCTGATAGCAACCGAGTTTAAAAGCCATGGTCAAATGTGTTTGTAGTTAAGCGGCAGAGGCTTGTGGCTGGGTTTGGCTTTGAGGCTGAGGGTGGGCAGAAGGGAGCTCCTCGCAGTGGCCCCCGCAGGCAGGGCGGGCTACTGGCCGGGGGCTTCACCTCGCCACCTGGGGACGGGTCCTGCTGCAGCGAAGCCACAACCCAGATGGACAGGAAACAGGCTTGAGAGATGAGACAGGCACGGGGATAATGGCTCCTGGCGTGACTGATGGGGCGGGCTGCCCGGCAGGCAGGGCAGTCGCAAGGCACTGCTGGATGAGCTAAAGACTCCATTAGACTGAAACTGGAGCACCGTAGTACAGGATGCGTATCACTGATTGAGGTCTGGGGCTTACTGGGTAAGGGCGAGCTGCTGTACGGTCCAGTTTCAGAGGGCTATTTCCACTGCAGTGCAGGAAAAAAGCAAACCAAAGCTGTGCATTGGACAAATAAGTGGATGGAAAGATCTGGGTGGGAACGTGCACATTGCCTGATATGATTTGGTGTCCCAAATGGCCTTAAACAGCCCATAGAATTTCTATGTCTAAAACAGATTCCAGCAAAGGAGACCTTTTATGATGCACTAATAGGCTCATTAGGCTTTCTTGAGCAAGGCACGCTCACAGCATCGTATGTTTTTTCCATTACAGGAATTACACATGTTTTGTTGTGCTTTGGGTTTTGTTTTGTTTTCCACATAGACTTGCTCTGACAGTTCCCCCATTCAGGTTTATATTGGAGGTACCATCTCGAGCCAATGAATTTTATGAAATATGTTGCTGGCGCTCACGGAGAGATGCATAAAGGAAATACTCTAATGACAGTTGGAAAGGCTTTGATCCCTTTCCAAGACTGCACTCATGTCTTTGAAATGCGAGTTTGGCAGTGCTGGAAAGGCTGGGCTCTTTGGCTCTCTTTGGCATGAGCCCATGTGACAGACATTATGTCCTCTATCAGGGGACCCACATAACCTTGAGAAGTGTAAGCAATGCTCACAGATTGTGTTGGGTCAGATAGTCTGGGCTGATAACAAAGCAGCCGCGGCAGCAGGGGGGAGTCAGCCTAGTCCAACGCAATAACTGAAAACTATTTTGACCTGGTAACTGTTGGGTCTGCTGCCTGCGGCTACGTAGTTGGACATGAACTGCAAAAGTAGTTAATTTATGCCTCCTTGAGTGTAGGAATGTGGTGATGATGGATAGGGATGGGAGGTTATTAGAAACATGGGGAGGAAGGAGAGGATTCAATTCCAGCTCGTGTTTTTATCTCTTACACACACACACACACGCTGGTTTCTTTGCGTACAGACTCTTGGCTGTCTTGCATGTGTGCACAACCCAAACCCTTGCTTACACACTCACGCCTGTGTTCATGCACGCACATGCAGGCACATGTTCACACGCTTACAAGGGATTTGCCTGAGCTAAATGCTTGAGCACGTTGATGTGTTGGGGGTTGCTGAGTGCTCGCACGAAGGGGTTCGCAGTTACTTCCTCCCAAGTGTGATCTGTTTACACCTACTCCTGTGCAGACCCTTTGCTAAAAATCCTCTCAGCATGCTGTTCTTACACCGTTTGAATATATTCTGCTCATTCGCAGGCTTTTGTCGGCTAGCAGAGAATTAGTGGTCGGAGAAATACTATAAACCCAAGTCCAATTGACTTAGTACAGTGGATTTACGTAAGACATGAGTTCAGTCTCGGTGATGCACTGACATCAGTGGCCAATTAGTTAAATGCTGTCTGCTCTGGATGTTGTCTGCAGTAATAATCCATGTACAAAACAGCCCTAGATGTTGAAGCACATAGCCTGTACACAAGTGAGAGCGCGATTGTGGCCGTGCACCGAGGATATAAATGGGGATTGGATTGTGTAAACAATAAGCAAATAGACAGCTGAGAATAAAGAAATATTAGTTTAGATTATTTGAAACCATAAGAGAAGAGCGAGGATAAAAATGGTAATCTCAGGAGGGGAGTTTGATTATAGTTACTCCTACAGGGATTTGCATAGGCCATAAAGCATCTGTATCCAGAGTCAACAACCGCAGTCCCAGTACAGACAGTGGGCCTTTCCTTCCCACTGTGACACAAAACACACGAACGTTTTTCTACTTAGAGGTACGCAAGGCTTCTGTTTCTGTCCTTTTCGCTCTTACACTTTTGCTCACTGTCTTTTACTGATGCTGCCATACGCGCAGACACACCCAGCGTCCCCTTCACATGCACACGTCCTCTGTCACATGCTCCGCTGATGCGCTTACACCTTCATTTGGAAATGCATATTACCTCTCATATGTAATGTCAATGGACATGTATAAGTATGAGCCCATGTTTGGAAAAGATCTTTTCGAAGACACAAAGATCCTGGAAATAGATTACGCACAGCCTCAGAACACTGTGCAGACACATGCAGAACAAGCTTGAGGAGCTAAGGGAGAGATCTGTGTATTTTCCATAGATGTGTTGGGAACAGTGGAGAGATGAGAAATGTGTAAAGGGTCACAGTGCTGACCTGTCCTTCAGGATGTCATCTACATTTGATCGGAAGATAAACACTGTATGGAATGGAAACATACCCTTCCACTGGTGTCCCCAAAGAGCACGTCTTCCTCCATGAGTCAGCGAGGGCCTGGGGACACCCAGCCGTGAACTATTTTGGAGGCAATGACTTCAGCAAGTGGCAGGGGAAGCTATTGTGGAAATATGAATGTGTTTTCCATTGGGGAGTCCTCCAGGGAAGGACAGAAAGATCTTGGTGCTGAGCCAACTCCCCTATTTTTTCTTCACCCTTCTGGGAACGAAAGCCTTGCAAAGTATGCGAGGAACCCTAGTTACTAAATGCGAGTGCATTTGGTTTGTGAGAGCTAGATGAGCCCTGTACACCCCCATGAACATATGGAAAGGGGGGCTTTAGGAAGCAGGAATCAACCTGCTCAAGACCATCATGGTGTCCTTTCCTTACAAGGTAGTCAACCGTGCTTGACTCAGTATTATCTGTCTGTTGTTTCCACCTGTCAGGTGAAGATCATACAACCTGTCTGTGTTGTAGATCTTGTGTTAGCGCAACACTTCATATCAAAAGACAAGTTGAGCTAGAAACAGAGAACCAATGGGTTTACTCTTATGCTTCACTTTCTCCAGCTTTGCTCTGAGTTAGAGCATCGCGGTGCCACTGAAAGCGGTCTGGCACCGTGGTACACACTTGGGTAAGTAGCTCCTGTATTCCAGTACTGACAGAGTCTACTCCTTTAAAGGAGTGCAAAAAGTACTTCCAGTGGCCATCAAGCTTGAGGGATTGGCTTTGCTTACCTGCAAGCAGATTGCTCTGTGACCTCCAGACATCCCAAAAGCTAAGAAGAAATGCTGCTCACCTGGGAGGGGTGTGGGGGGAACCTAAGGAGCCTTAGGAATTTTTGTCATGGTATGGTACCATTCCTGCAGAGATGTCTTGCAGGGAGATCTCTTGGCACAACTTTGCTTGCTGAAAATAGCAATTTCCAAACAATTGTCCTATATCAGGGTTAGACCATGTGCATCTCAGCGGAAGCGACTGCCACTGGTGCTAAAGGAGTAACTTTGTGAGCTGGTGTTAGTTGTTGTGCCAGCCTGAAGATGTGAAACTTATTATTGTGAAGGAAAATTAGAGGTAACAATAATAAACAGCTTAGAGGAAATGTGCAAGCTAACTGCTGATATAAAAAGATTTACTGACCATAATACATGGTTAATTACATTCATAATAAATAGATTCCTATACTTATCTTAGGAATGTGGACAGCTTTATGTATTTACCTTGGATTTTGTGGCCTTAGTTAATCAATGGCCTGAAGTCCTTAGATGAGTTTCACTGTATGAATGCAAAGTAATTGAAGTTTGGGAGTGGGTTATTAAAATATTTCAGGTGACTGATACGCAGGATATTATAAGATCTTTGCCTGGATTGCAGCACTTATTCAAGACACTGTTGCTTTTTGTGTCACCTTCAGGAAAAAAAAAAAAGCTTTTCTTTTTCTGCAGAGCATACTTAGATGTCAATGAACTAAAGAACATACTCAAACTGGATGGATCCACACACCTCAACATCTTCTTTGCCAATTCCTCCGAGGAAGAGCTGGCTGGAGTGGCAACTTGGCCCTGGGACAAGGAAGCCTTGATGCATCTAGGTGAGTGATAAAGATGTTTCTTCTTTGTAAAGCATTCTTTTGAGGCGCTAAGAAGGAAAGACAAATATGCGTTAAGCTCTGTTCTGATTTCTTATCATTCCTCTAATATATAGTCAGGGGAAAAAAAGTATTTCACGATTCCCAGATACTGGCTCACAACCAGGAAAATATTAGGTTATAAACCCAAAGCATATTATGGTATTTGTAGATGATGTCAAGCTGAAAGTATTTCACCTTTTAAGTGAAGCTACTTTACAGGGCATTCACTCCATGGGAGCACTTTGCAAAGAAGAATGGGGGGGATAGGTGGGGGGATGCTAGACAGAAGTGAATTTTTAACCTTATCCTGTTACATCTGATCCTTAGTTCATTACTTAGTAAGTGTTCAGTTATTGTCCTCACAGACTACAGTTAACATTTGTTGCTATTTTTCTCTACCAATGTGCAAAAGAGCGAACTGCTGAGAGATTGTATTTCTAATGTTCATTTGAGTGGAACTGGAAAGAGTTCACTACCCCGCAGATCGCCCTGCATGTTTCTTAACTAGGTTGCCGAGTATGGCTGCTGGAACCCAGGGATCCAGACAGAGCTGTGCAACCTCCCCAATGGCTCATTGCCCTGACACCTGCAGTGCCACTGGACCTGCGTTCCTTGCAAAATGTCAGATGAACCTCAAAAGGTTCAGAAGGCACTGTCGGAGTCTGTATCTACTTCTCTTAACTGCACAAACCTCCCTCGGGCTGCAAACCTGATCTGGTCATCTTATGAGAGCAGGGATTCTCACAAGTTTTCCATATACTTCTCCAGCTTCCTAGGCGTCTCCAGACCTTCCTAGGCTGGAAGTGAAGTCCAGTCTCAGCCAAGTTCAGTCTTTGTGAAAGGCTGTTTCAGCCAGTTTTTATATTACTCAACCTCACGTTGAGCAAAACAGAAAAGATGTGGCAAATGTAAATGTAGACAAGAAGAGCAAAATATGGTGTTTATTATTCTATAGCATACTATGAGAGCTGAGCTACAACTCGAGCCATCAGTCAGGGAGGCTTTTCCATGTTCAAAAATACATTACCCCAAAACCTAGATGTTAACATCTCTTTATAGTCACCTGTCTCCATAGCTGAAAGAGGCTCCATGGTCAGACCAAGCAGTTGGAGCTGGCTGCCCTGCTTCAGTTAGTGAATGTTTTGTTACGACATCCAGCTCCGCAGCTGCTCTGGAAGAAGCATGAGCAAACTTCCCTTCCTAAGGACCGCCACTGACACACATCCAGTCTCCTGCTGAGCTAGGCTGGAAGAGAAGCCGCTTCCACTCTGCCTTGCCTCCAGCTCCATCTCCATGGGCTCCTGCTGGGAGCACCCAAAACAGAAGATGCTGTAAATGCCTGCCAGTGAGCATTCCCCATGGCAACATCTTCTGGCAACAGCAATGATAGAGACTAACCCCAGCCTCAACCAGCACCCATGCTGATGTGATTTCTACCACTTTGCAGTACCACAACCCCCTTCTCCTGCAGTAGTCCCACAGTAACTCTGCTTGCTTCTGATTGTGCAACAGTATGGGTTGCTGGTGGGAAACATTAGCCCTAATGCCACTGCTGGAGTGAAACAAGGCTGCGATATAGCTGATCCTTCCCTAAATGAGTATTTTCACAGCTTCCCTTGGTGTTGCCATGGGAGGGAGCAGAGAACAAGGGGAGGGCTCCAAAGCGCCAAGAAGAACCTTCTGCAAGAGGGCTGGGGCTCACCCAAAGCCCTGATGAGTTCTTCTGTCACTTCGTTAAGCTAATTGTCAACATCATGCCTGAGCAAAACAATTTAAATTCAGCTCCTGCAGTGTATTGACAGAATTCATTGACCAAAAAAAGGTCTCAAGAAAAAAAGACATTAGCCGACAGTTTAAAGTTGACTTGCAGTGGAAAAAAATAAAAATAAATAAATAATGGTCATAATTTCCTGTCATAATAGCCCTCCCAGACCTGTGCTTGGTCTGTAAGAATTCATCTTTAATCTTTTTTACTCTCTTCTATAAATCCAATATGTACTTAATAAAAAATATGAAATATGTCCTGTGGTGCAGATCTAAAGGCTGGGATAGAGATTGTCTGGGTGAGGGAGTTTATCTTTTCTGCAAAACTGCAATTGATTTAGATTCTTGACAGCTGTGAAAAATATAAATTTTCAACAAAGGCAAAAATAAAATCTCCCTCTCCAGCTGCCTCAGGGCTGTCCAGTGCCAGAACCGTTTACCCAGCCTTTATTTTGAAGGCACGTCCTGCTGAGGAATTTCACCAATACTCCTGCCATTGGAAAACAAACCCTGGAAGTATCTTTGGGAAAGAGACCCAATATAACAAGGTGCTCTCTGGGTGTAAAAGGCTCCACATGGGTAGGCCCCAAGCACCAGAGGACTCAGTGCATGTGTCGTATGAAAGGGGAGAGAGGGATGCAAGGAACGTGGGGGTTGCAGTGGCTGCATACTGGTAGGTCTGTGGAGAGGTAGTGTAAGGACCAGTTCAGTGCTGTGAAAAGGATGTGCAAACGCTGCATGTGGCATAATAGGCATGATGTTGCAGTGTGGTTGATTTTGTTCACTCTTTTGGGTCTGTATTTAAATTTGCAGTTCAGTTTTTTTGATGCTATATATGTATTTGTACACGGTCATGTGACTCCTCTCTACTGTGTGTGTGTAGTCACACATGCCCATGCACAAAGGAAAAGTCTTTCTTCTATTGCTATGTGTGCCTGTGTCCTTACAAGACATCCGAAGTCGTCCTTCCTCTCTTCAGCATCGATAAAATTTCAGCTGGAATACTGTATTGTGTTTGGACGCTGTGTTTAGAGGAAAACATGAGACAACTGGTGAAAACCAGAGGAGAACAACAGTCAGGGAGGTTGAGAAAAAGGATTGAGCTACAAGGAAAGGTTGAATGGATTACAGTTATTCAGACTGAAGAAAAAGAACCTAAAGTGGGGATGATGACAATCTCATAAAAGCTGATGAAAGGGGAGGAGAATCTTCTGTTCTTCGTATCTGTGTGAGGCAAGACTTGAAGTCATGAACTTAAATTGCCAAAAAATCAATTCAGATTAGATGTGAGTTAAATCCTTGCAGCCATAAGGATACTGAGTGCTGAAATTGATTGCTGGGGCAGTCGTGTCATCAGGGGTTGTACAGAGACGTTAGGCCAATATGTGTGAGGGATGGTATAGACCTAATTGGTCCTGTGTTGTTTGAGAGTGGAATTTAGATTACTTCTTAAGATCTTCTCGGTCTTATTTTCCTCTAATTCCATGGTTATTGCAACCAAGTCTCCAGGCAGATGAGAAGAGTCGTCTATGGTGCATCAGAACCTGGTGATCTCATCTTCCCTGCGCTACAGTCACTGATAAAGTGCCTCCTGCCAAAACTTTTTCTCTCCTCATTGTCACCAAATTATTAGTATACCATATCCAAGATTTATTTTCCCACTATATAGCTTTTACAAAGCAGTCTCCCATTCTCATGGTAGGCAGTATACCCAAACAGTTTTAAATAAAAGGCTTGGAAAAGCTGAGGTCCACAAGCTAAATAAAGAAAATACGAAGCATATCATAAATCAAAAGGTACATCTATCTAGCTGAGCTAAAAATATAATTCTTATGATTAATTCAATATACTGTAAAGCCTCACTAATTTACTATTTGCTTATCTACACATCCCATGATTCATACAATAAAAAAAAAATCACCGTTGGCTTTCTTTGTGCACATTTAACAACTATGCAGTTCTTTTGGAATTATCACATTCCAGGATTTCGTATTTTTTGACACATTAGACATGCATATTCATTAGTGGACTGTGCAGTTCAGATCAAACTAGGCTTGTCTGAGTATGTGAACAGAGTGTGTTTCTGACAGTTACTTCAAAGCTGTCTGTATGATCAGAGCACACCCTGCAAAAACTGTTCCAGCCTTGGGTGTATTCTGTTTTCTTTGTCCAGCTATTAGTTTGCAAATATTGGTTCAACCTGCTGCAATTTTTAGGGTATTTCAGAAGTTAATAGGCTTTTATAATATCTGTACCCTGTGGAATAATACACAGAGAGTGCTCCGGGTATGTTTTGTTTGACTCCTGGTATCAAATACATTGCTTACGCTTACCAGGGCAGAATCATTCTCTTTAAGCACATTAACTTATTTGAAATTGCACAGTATGAAGTAATTGCATGTAGGATTTTTCTCTAAGGTAACAACCAACTAAATTGAGCATGTTCAGTTGAAAGACTGATTGTCACTGTGTTGTTGGTTTAGGACGTTGGGCTTTGTCCCACGATTCCCCATCCTTAGAGCTCCATATTTAGGGTGAGATTAAACCTTGCTGTGGAGTTTCTCTGAGCAGGCAGTGTGCCCGATTGTGCAAAAAGCAGTCTATAGAGGATCCGATGAACTGCCAGTGGATCTGCCCTTAGGATTGTCTTCCTTTCCCTTTCTCATGCTGTCCTGAGGAAGACAAGGCCAACATAGAAGCTATTGTCTTTTCCCTTTGCAGGTGGCATTGTGCTGAATCCCTCCTTCTATGGAATCCCTGGCCACACGCACACAATGATCCATGAAATTGGGCACAGCCTGGGGCTCTATCACGTCTTCCGGGGAATCTCAGAGATCCTCTCCTGCAGTGACCCATGCATGGAAACTGAGCCCTCCTTTGAGACCGGTGACCTCTGCAGTGACACCAACCCTGCTCCTAAGCACAAGCTGTGTGGGGATCCTGGACCTGGCAATGACACATGCGGTTTTCACAGTTTCCTAAACACGCCGTTCAGTAACTTCATGAGCTACGCAGGTAATTGGGTGTCCTCGGTTTGCTGATGGTGTCTGTGGTTGGGCAAGAGCAAAGAGTAGCAATATTACCTCTGATTTCTACAGTCCCATTCATGCAGGGCTTTATGCTGCCATGTGTGTCCATTGGTCTAGGAGCATCTAGGCTTGATGAAGGATCAAACTTGATGGCCTCAGGAATCCCTTCCAGTTCTCCTGTTCTTTTTTTTTTCCCAGTTTTCCCCAACTTTATGTACTTTAATATGATGACCAGGCGGAAGGTTTGGGGGAGGGGAGAAATGAGATAAGCATTTAGAAAACAGCTTCTAAAGGCTCTACAGCAAATTGACACCCTATTTCCTGGGGATCTGGATGCCTGATCTACGAGATCTTCTTTGAAAAACCCAAATTCAGACATTGCTTACCCTGTCCCAAGGAGATACTGAATGTCAGATGAATATTGATACCACCAAGGCTGTAGGATAAACCTGTGATAGGTAGATGTCTAATGAGACACTGCTCATGCCTCCAGATGTCTGTACAAGTACCATGTTTATTGTTTGATTTGGCATCAGTGTGGTTCAGCTAGAATCACTCACATCTGAGTTTCATCCTTAGAGCGTGAATACCGGCATAGCACCTGGGATCAGGATTGCTCTTCTGGTCAAAGACTACCAGTGTGCTGTGCTGGGTTGTGCTGGGAATGTAACTACAAAGGCTCCATATCAGTGCAAAAGCTTGATTTTGCAGTTGTAACTCTGCAGGCTTCTGTAGGCAGAGCTGTGGTGCTCAGGGGTACTGGTTCATGGCCCTCTTACCAACAGAGCGTAACGCAAAGAGGGCATGAGCTCCTGTGACCCTTGCCCATGAAACAAGGGTGACGTGGGGTCCTTGCTGCACCCCTGGAAGTTCAAGGGAGGGGTTTAAGGATCTTCTGTTATTTCCCAGAAAGAACAGGGAATACCTTGGCTCATATTTCCCCTTATTTTGGGTCACGGGGTCTAGCCGTGATGAAGGTCTGTGACATTGAGCTGACAGCATCAACAACATTTTAAAGGTGACCAATATACTTATAGCCACGGAAGGGCACCTTTGTACTCCAGGCAAAAACACAGATTGCCCACTCTAAAGGTCATAGGAGTGCTTATTCTGTAATAAAACTGTAGAGAAGCAAAGTGTTTAATGTCATCTGGGGCACAGATTGAAATGATTTATAACAGAAATGCTTTTATGCCCTTCATGACACCAGCTAAAAGTGATGCTTAGTTTTCTCTTTATTTTTCTATTTGTTTAGAGGGTGTTTTCAGGGACAAGCATACACGCACTGAGTCAGCTCCGCAATGTGTTGTGCGCTTTTGTGCATGCGGAAGGGCAGTGGGTCTTACTGCCTGATACAGCCTCCTGGCAACATCACACCAGTAAGTCAGTGCCACTTCAGACGACAACATCCCTCCACCAAATCTGCTTGTGTGTATGTGACAAGGGGTGGAGCGTGCTTGTTTCTAAACGCTGAGGTCTCTTCTTCCAAAGAGAACTTGCCGTGCCAATTCTCCCGAGAGCTGAGACAGAGAGGCAGACCACCGAGATACCTATCTGCTCTTGGGAGCTACGTATGTGCTGGTGTTCTGAGCAGAAACCTTTTTTTTTTTTTCTTGAAAAATCAAGTGAAACGACATGATAGGCATCTCTAGAGCTCATGCATGAATCTGTTTGCTTTTCTGTTGTTGCCAGTGGAATAAAAATATATCAGGATATCAAATTGCTGTAGAAATACCTTTGAAACATCTAGGTTGAGGTCATGCAGCTCTAAACATTGCCTTTCTTTCCTTTCTGTTTTGCTGCTTGTAAACAGCTTGATCATATTGTGTTTGTCTGTCTCTGTCTAACATCCATCTGTCCAGTTACCCCCAGCTCTGTAGCAAAGCACTGACTTAAAGGGTAACTTCTCCTTCCCTGAAATAACAAGTCACTGTGTCCGGAAGATCAGTAAGTGTGAGAAATTGAACTTGTAAATTATTTTTACAAGTCCAAATAGGCATGCTGTTCCCAAATAAAAAGGTAAGTTAGTCTTTTAGACGACTCTTCATGAAATCAGCAGGAATTCTGTCTCTGAATTCTGTCAGAATAATCATCCCAGCAAAGTCTCTTGAATTTCTCTAATTATTACTTCATCTGAGCATCTTGAAATCGAGTGATCAAGTGAGATACCCTTGCCTCTCCTCCATTCCCCTCCCCCAGGACACAGCCTGTGCTGATGTTCAAACAGATTGAGAATGCAGGTCATCTTTCTCCTGTGCCATTGTCTCACTGCTTTGTCCTATATATATTTTATTGTTCCTTTATGATGGCTATTAAAGGCCTTTGTCTCCTCCTGGGCTTCCGTGAAGGATATTTATGGCTTTTACGGCATACTCAGGGATAGACCATCGGTAATTATTGAGGAAATCCAGAGATGTCATATTAAAGCAGTTTTTTGCATATCCACAGGGATTTGTAGATATTTTCAAGCTGGTGGTGTCTGTCTATCTGCTGTGCATGTTTGGTGAGGACTGGTTCAGTACTCAGTGGAATTAGGAGAGACACAGGAGAACATGTGAACTGACGTGTCCTTACTGTGGTAGGACTGCATTCGGGGCTGTAATTTGAGCAGGATCCCAACCGAAGCTGGCTCCTGTCGCTTGCATCTCAGGGAAGATGTGGTAAGGTTTTAAATTAGCCAGCAAATTCACACTTCTCTTTAGAACGAATTCATATTTTTTCGTTCCTCTTGAGTTCCACAGGGCACGGACTTGAAGACATCAGAGCATCTAGTAACGCTGTTACAATATTGAACTGCCAACTTGCACGCACGCAGCTCTCTGAACAGCCTTCGGTGACCTGCATCTTCCCAGAAAAGTGTATTACTTGACCTGTGCAAAACTGTCGTCATCGTTTGTATGGCAGCAGCGTGCAGAGGTCCCGTCTGGGACTGAGCTTTACTGGGCTAGGAAGTCTGCAGGCACATGTGAAGAAACACTCTGCGTTTTCAAGAGCTTTTCATCTGATGGGAAGAGTACCAGAAAAATGGTTAAAGTGTTAGCAATAAGTTCTTCAGCATAGCTTTTCTTGAGTGACTTTGCACAACATATTTATTCCTTCTGTGATCTGCACAATAGAGAAATAGTAATTTTCTACTTCTCCGGGGCATTGTAGCTGTAAAGTTGTATGGTGTTCAGAGGGCACTAGACGTGTTCTTGTTGCCAAATCATGTTTGTGGAAAACAGATGAAATGAGAAATGGATATTTGTGGGAAACGATCCAGCAAAATTATTTCTCCATTTTGAAAGACAAGGAAATTTGAAACATCAAAAATGTTTATGAAAAGTTCAGAAAGGGGTTAGAATCATAATGGTAATGGGGGAGATTTTTAATAGAAATAAAGTTATTTTACTGCACCAAAAATTTACATTTTTAATCAGTGTTTGTAATGATTTTTTTAAAATTGATCTTTTAGAACATTTTTATTTCTTCATTAGAAAATTTAAGAACTTTAAAAAAATTACGTATTTTTAAAATTCCATGTTCTTAGCTAAGCAAATAGCACAAATCACACCGTATTATAACCCTAAGAAATTCATTCTAATTAAAACTTCTTTATGTTAAACAATTAATATCCCTCAACAGTTTTAATTAAGAAATCTGTCAAAGTCTATTGCACACAGTTTGCATGAATCTCAGTCAGTGCTTTATCCTAACACTAGCTGCCCTTTACCCTTTTATCCTCTCTCGGAGATACTCTTTTAGACATTAAATTCTTTTAAGCCCAGAGGTCCACTGGTAGCCCCAATTCTGACCAGAAGGTGCTGCACTGAGGCTTTCTGTTTTCTTCACCTCCATGTGTCTCTGTCTCATCTAGGGATGGTCTCTAGGTGCTTCCTATGTATGCTGGACCAGAGGGAGAGAACGTTTATTGATTTATTTTTTTTTCCTTTTTAACTTTTGTTTCCTCCCACCTGCCTCCACAAGTGATGACTACACTAATTTGTTCACAGGCCATTAACTTTTGAGCGCTGCAAGAACCCATCCCGGCCCTTGTGAGAAGCTGATGTTCACAGGGTCATAATTTTCTCTCTTGCTCCTGCCTGATCTCCCGCGTGGTTGATGTGGTTTCTGTTTTAATTTCAGATGATGACTGCACCGATTCCTTCACACCCAACCAAGTGGCCAGGATGCACTGCTACTTGGACCTCGTCTATCAGAGCTGGCAGCCTGTGAAGAAACCAGCTCCTATTGCAATTTCCCCCCAGATTGTGGCTCGGACCTCCACCTCTGTCACCCTGGAGTGGTTTCCACCCATTGATGGCCACTTCTTTGAAAGGTGATCACGCGCTGCTCTGTACTCTTGCACTGAATTACATGAAAGGCAAGAAATAGGGGAACAACCCGTGTCCCCGCTCCAGGAGCGCAGATTTGTCATGTGCTGTGCTCAGTCTGGGTTAAGGCTCTTCCTAAATTGGTTCATACTGAGGAGGTTATTGATCTGTTTTCCGCTCTTCCTTTCTCAGACTGTAGCACGCGGTTGAGGGCCATTGATTTGCCATGTAAAGGGCAAATCTTTTTCCATATGTTATGGGAGGAATTTTCAATGAATGATTCTGGCCCTGGGATTCCTGCTGTTATTGTTCCTCACAAATACCTGTGGGATTCAGCTCTGCCTGCATGTTCTCCCTCCTCCTCTTGCACATTTCTTTTGCAAGGACAAGGTGAATCTTGTTTCTACTCCCGTAGTGACACAGAGCTCATGGGCAGTGGAGTCTGACGGGGCAAGGAGGTGGCAGGGCCGGGGAGAGGGACCAGTGCTGCCTCCTTCCCTGAGCTGCAGGTCTGAGATGGGAGCTGAGCAAGGCAGAGTCAAAGACCTAAAACTCTTGAGTATCGTGCAGTGGCATCTTGCTGCACCCTGAGTAGAGCGTATAGGTCAGAGTATGTGTGCGTGTTCATGTCTGATAGGCATGCAGCTGCGTGGTACCAGTAAAAATTAAATGAATGCAGGGCTCTGGACACGAGTTGCACTGCTTTGCAGCTCGTAGCTGGAGCAACTCTGCCCCAGGATGGCCTGAGCAACTGGGTAGTTCATCTAAATACTCTTAGGCAGCGCTTGGATGAGCCACAGGAGCTATGGGAGTCCTAGCAGAGAACTTCCTAAATGATTGACCTTCTCGCATTACAGTTAACTCACCTTCCCTGTTTGCATTTCTTCCCCCCTTTTTGCTTTGTTATTTTATAGAGAACAAACTTCGAGTGTCCTTCAGCACTGTAGCAGTGCATATCACAGGAGGCCGAATTTACAAGCATATTAGCACCCAAAGAGCTGTCTCAGCAACTGCTGCTTTGTTCAGTGAGAGCACCTTGAAAACCACTGCCTCCATCAGGGATGAAGCTCCTTCCAGCACTGCTAGGACACCACGGCCATTTCAGTGGCCAGCTCGCACTTTATCTGAGTAGGCAGATAGCTGTTATTTTCTGCTCAGATGAGATTTTTCCACCTTTATTGCAGATTAATACAGGGAGGGTAATCAAATCATATTAGGAGTTGATAAAGAGAGGTCTTGTGCTCTGAACGGTGTTTGTCTTAACTGCAGTTTTGCAACTGAATACTTTTATTCCCTACGTGTGAAAAGGACTTATGTGAAGTTCTGAAAATGAACTTAGAATTTTTTAGCCCATAATCATTTTTAGGTAAATTAAGTTTCTCCAATTTAATTTAGATTTCAGAAGATACTTATTATGTGTTAAATATATACCGTCTGCCTCTTAAAACACATTGAAGCAGAGTTAATTGTTATGTAACCAAATATGTCTTTATTACATATTTCTTATAACTCAATCAATATGTTCTTAATAACCCCTAGTTAGTCGCTTCTTAAATAACATACAGTGGATAGCCTGCTAAATCTAAAATTTCATAACAGAGTTATCATATGTTAAATAAATAGTGATTTTCTAGGAGAAAAAAAAAAAAGTCCTTTGGGTTTTCAAATCTGTGTGCTCAGTATTACTGAAGAGATTTAAAGAGACAGCCTCAAATACATTGAGTCCAATTCCTTGTTAAAATGAGATTCCCAGTGCTAACAGATACAGAAATGTTGCTGTGACCATTTAAAAATGTCACTGAAATGTAGAAATGATGCTGTTTAAAACATGCCCACATTTCTGATATGTTAATCAAAACAAGCATAATAGTAGTCTCATAGTGACTAATACTGGAAAAGCTCACGTGCTGAACTTCCAGTACCGATGTGTCCAGCACTGCTTGGTTAGAGATACATGCCTGTATCAATTTGTAAAATTGGGTCACTGTGCAAGACAAGTAGGAGGTAAAATTGGCCAAGGATAATCTTATCTGTGTGTGGGAATACTGTAAATCTTTGCAGATATTTTTACACAAAGTGCACACCATGGCCCAAATTTTACTTGCCTCACTTGAATGAATAAACTCATTCACTTCAATGGGACTATTCATGTAAAAAACAGAAGACTGATACTCAACTGCGGAGTGCCTTGGGCCTGGTTTCTAATGCACAGAGGCCCCTTCCATGCTGTTTTGACAGTGTAAAAGGGCCTTAAAAGGATGAATGGCTCTGGCTACATTAGCAAGTATTGTGGCCCAATATAAGTAGATCTCTAGTGCAAAACAGTTGTTAATGAAGACCTGACGTCAACACTGTAGGGGTTTTGGGGGGTTGTTTCAGCCTAGCTCTAGCCTGGCCTCATGGCATCAGCAGTTGGAGCACATCAGGTGTGGTCCTGGAACACATCCCCGCTCTGGTTTCAGGCAAAACAGGGTCCAGCTTCCGTGCTCCAGCGCTGCTCCGAGTGCTCCAAGTGGGGAAGATGAAGAGTTTAACTTCAAAAGCTCGCTCCTGATCCAAATTACAATGCTACTGTAGGCACACTCAGTGTAACGCAAGTTCCTTTTATGTCCCTTTTATTCTCTAGAGCAGTGACCATAGGCAGTGACCTCCGCTTAACCAAAATCAGGAAGGGAAAATTTAGCCTTGTGCTCAAAAATGTAACTCTGGGCTGGCTCCATCTGAGGCTGAGGTCCTGACAGGTCTACGGTTGAAGGGAGATGAAGCATGGAAGTAAAGACCGCGTGTCTTTTCCCTGCTTAGATGCAACTTTGTCACAGGTGCCCCAGTATTAACTGGTTTCCTTTTAGGGCCTCAGTTCTAGCAGTTACATGATTAATTAAGTGGATTTGAGGACAGAGAGTAAAGCTAACTCGTAGTTCTTGTAAATTTGGGGTTGGCTGTCCTGTGTTCTCACACCTTGGCAAGAGTAGCTACGTGAGCTGTGCACAGAAGTAAAATCCTCTTCCTATCAGACCCTCCTTACCTATTTAGCGTGTTTAATTGATGACTGCTATATTGCTCTACAGAGGCATTTACCTGCACATTAATTTGCCAACAAGTGTTTGACCCTGAACTCCAGCAGCTGTTTGAGCTTCTAAACATCTCTAATAATCAAATGTAGCAAGAACCACCATTTCTTCTTGTAGCTACTGCACACAGGATTGGAATACTTCCCATTCTCCATCCTCCCATTAAAAAAAAGTGTAAAAAATGTCGCATGCGCGTGTAATAATATGTAATAATAAAATAATAATGGAGCCAACAAAACAAGTGAAAACAAGTGAGAAAAAGAAAACTCTATTCATTTCCTGGCTGCATCTATTAGATGCGTTCATCTGCTGTCGCTAAGCATCCATTCATGCGCCTCCTGTTTGATATGCGTAGGCAGGATGTAAACAGTTATTGTAATAGGGCTCCGCAGCAAATTCTGCTTGGCCAGAAAACTTTGAATGCATCTGCTTTTCCAAGTTTTCATTGAGGTGACTGTATTAATTTCCATGAATCTGATGCTATCTCGTTCTTAGGAAGCAAATATTTTGGTCAGTATGGTGTCCCAGATCTAGATGGCTGGGCTTGATAATCGCTTGCTTAAACCTTGCTGGAAAGTTTCAGAGCCTTGGAGGGGAGAGCACCAATTCTGAATTTCAAGTAAGGAGATACAATTTAGCCTGAAAACAGGCCCTCTTTACTGAAAGGCATGGCAGATTTTTGCTGGTTTTGAGCTGCCCACTGAACTGATGCTGGCCCTGAAGAGAATTGTCTGTTTTTCACTAGTGATCTTTAGATTTTGAATCTGCTTCTGAAATATCATGCTGGAGGAATGAATTCCTCCTGCGCTGTGAACTTCATAAGCTGGAATTTCCCCAGTACTTGGCTTATTAGAAAACAGAGAAGTCTAGATTTTCCATTACCCTGCACTTTGGGGAGTCATGTGCACCAGTGTATAATGTGTCAGATATGCTATCGTTCCTAATTAATAGTGTTTTGAACCAATTTACGGTCATTTTGTCTTGATGTCAGTGGCTGCATAAGGTGTAAGGATCTGGCTTAGGTTTTCATAAGCCTGTAAATGCGATTCCGTAATTAGTTTTGACATTCATGGCTGTTTGTAGGATTTGTGTGCAAGAGTCTGCAGACCAAAAACTTTAACCCAGGAGTCATCCCCTGTGTAACTCCTTTCAGCCAGTGGAGTTACATCAGGGTTGAGTTTGGCTCCCAAATTGGAAAAGTAAAAAGAGAAAGTTTGCTCATAGCCTTTCCCACATGATGCTCCTTGTGATTTCTCTTACCTCCAAGTCCTTGCTGGTAAAAGGAAATGTTTGTCCATAAGCCTACGGTTTTTTCCACCATGGCAGCCTGTGATGAAATTGTATAGCTGCTAATTTGAGTAAAAAGCAGTCCTAATTGTGGAAACTTGGCTTTCAAAGCCCTGTCCTCATCCAGGACCAAGTGCTAATGCAGGAGTCTCTTTGTAGAGAAACTGAAAGATTGTTATTGCAGGGACTTCTATCCTGACCGTTGATGCATGTGTCTGAAAAACAACTGCACAGTAATAACTCTATATTTTGATTTCTCAGTACCTTTTATTTTGGATTCTTGAATTTGTTTGCATATATTATTTAGGCGAGCTGAGTTAGATACTTAAACCGCTGCTAAAAAGACAGCTGAGAAATGCAGAAGGGAGACAGCGTCACATCAATGGTGCAGGTGGGTTCAATGAGACAGAGAGAGAAGTTATTCGTAACGTGCCCAAATTTGTGCATTGCCAGCGGTACAGATCGTGCAAAGAAGAGGAGGGCACCTTTGCCTCCCTCTTCTCTCTTCTGCCCCATTGCCACATTTTATTCTTCAGATGTTTTCAGCAGGTGCATCTCTTTCTGCACTGTCTGCGAGTTCAATCATTCACCGCCTCTTTGTGTAGGGGTGGCTGTGGGCCATATTGAAATGGATACAAGTTTTACCACTGATTCCATTCCAAGTCCCCCCCGTTGACAATCCCTGCTTCCACCTAATTAAGCCAACAGGAAGTTGACTTTCAAATAGATCCCTGTCAACAAACAGGAGATGCTAAGCTGTGGAGCAGCTGAGCGCATGTCGTCCCTAACACCAAAGGGAAATGGGATCGTACAGCCTGGGAGGGCTGGGAGAGTAAATTTGCAGTCCTGGTGTCCTCGCTGAGGATCCAAAATAACTTCTGCCTGAGGATCACAGTGCCCTTCGCGAAGCAGTGCTGAAATAAATCGCGCAAGGGGAGATGGTTAAAATTTGCATAGCTGATTATAATAATTGATGACTCAATCCATACTTATTTGGGTAGCTTAGAGAGTTCACAATGTGCTACGCACAAATGGTTTGCTTAAATCTTCCGTCCTTTCCTAGGTGCATTTAATCATTAAGATAATTATTTTTTTCCTTTCATTTTGAGTGGCCAGAGTTCTTAAAGGCAGAACAATGAATTCTGAATAATAAGCAACTTACTGGGATGAATAACCACACATTCTGGGTCACACACAGTTCCAAAATTTGTGACCCCAAGGAACGCAGGGCTGAACTATGTGAGTTGCATTCTCAGCTGATATGAATCAGCTTAATGTTATGGAAGTTATTAGAGTTACTCCAGTCTACATCAGCTTAAACCCTGGTCTTGTGAATGTATTAGCAAAAATATTCATGAATCAGTGTTTAACTGGGTTTTCCTGTTCAACCACTTCTGCTGATAGTACTTTATTGACAGTAGCTGCTATTAGATGTATTGTGTAGGTGAAGTAATGTTGGCGTTGGGCAGTGAAATGCCTTTCTTAATGCGATGTCATTCCATCTGATGGCGTGGAGCCATAAGATGTTCCAGTTCAGAAATTGCCGTCCGCTGGTGCCAAAGCTGCCGGGTATCGAATCCAGGTTCCCCTGCAAACAGGATCCAGGGTGTGTTCTTTTCTATATGTTCATAACCCACCCCTTTTCCAGGCTGGTGGTGATCGGGGCTGTGATATGCCTCCAAAAGCCAGTCCTTGCGTATTTAGCAAAGCTGTGCTTTGCAGAGCAGCTCTGTCTGATGTTCTCAGAGCCTGGGACTTTACCTTCTCCTCTAATCACCAGTAAGCCCAAGGCCCTCACAATCCTTAAAATACTACAAGTTCAAGCAATAAATCTGTGGTGGGAGAAGAAACAGATCTGAAATCTCCTGAGGCTGGTTTCTCTGCTCTTACCACTAAGCAACGTGTATTTTCTCTTGTCAGGGTTTGATCCAGTTGTAGTGCAAGGAGGGGGAAAAAAGATAGAGCTGAGCATGATTTCACAGGTTGCTGTTGTTTTTTGTTGGACGGTGGACTTGCAGACGCTGCCTGTGCAGGCCGTGAGCCCAAACCTGCAGAAGGTCAGCATCAGAAAACACTCTTGTCAGTGCTGTGAGAAGAGGGTTAAGTGGAACTGAATTCTAAGTCTTATTGCTTTTAATCTAGTTGAATAAGCAGCTCATTCAGCTGTTACTAAGTTGGTGTGTTTTCCTGTTTTCCTGGCCTCCTAGAGAAGTGGGATCAGCATGTGATCTGTGTGCAGAAGGAAGAGTCCTGGTGCAATACGCCTTCAGCGCCTCTTCCCCGATGCCCTGCGATCCCTCCGGGCACTGGAGCCCACGAGAAGCAGAAGGTGAGTCACAGGGCTGGGGACAAAAACATGGTCGGGGGGCAGGGTAGACGGGCCAGAGCAAAAGGAAAGCCACAAAGACAGTGGGAAAATGTGGGCAAGAGTGACTGATTATACCTGTATGTAGTATGAACAAAACTAGAGGACAGATGAATACGCTGTGCCCTGAAGTAATGCCACTGGCTGAAATACCTGTGTTTTGGCCCCTGTGTCATGACCCTGCCCATGAATTAAATGAATTCCGGGAGCTGAACCTGAATTTCAGAAAGCAGTGGAGTGCCAAGAAATGCTGACCATTCACATCTGCCAGATGAACTCCTCAGGGGAGCTGTTTACTCCTTCTACTCCAATTCCGAAAGTGAAGAACTGCATGTTATTTATTTGGGCCTGATTTCTGCTGCCTTCGCTTTCATTGAGTAGTAACGGGCTGCACCAGCAGACAGGCTGAAAGGAGATTGCCCTTTGGGCAAGTACTCTGCAGCATGAACGCAGGTGACTACGTCAAGCCCAGTCTAGTTCAGGGTGTTTTGCAAGTTGTACTTAACTGCTCCTCTCTTGAGCATGTTGGAGGGAGCATGGTCTGCAGAGCTGGTCGTACAATGCCATTAGATCTCCATCATTAACTCTCCTCTATATGTACCTTCCATTACGTAAGTAGGTGGATGTGGTAGAGCATATTTAAGGTTATGCCGAGCGTATTATTTCAGTCTGTCCATCACGAGCTCTTCCTTTGGGAGCAGCACACTCTGGGCCCAGACTTCCCTGTAAACGTACAGGTGAGCTCAGTGAGCTCAAGGGCCAGTCCCTGGATTTTGCAAACTCATATACAAATACCTCCTTACATTAAGGGCTTCTCTGTCCTGTGGCTAGAGTACGTGGGAGGTATTCTACAAGGAAGATTGTTATTGAGCCAATACGGTGATATACGCAGTGCTGGCACCCAGGAGCCCTCCCTAGTCCCAAGGTCAGCATGTGCAGCAAGCTGCGTCCCCGCTGCGTGATGGGACAAGATGTGTGGGCAAGTGTCCTCTGCCTCGTGCACCCATCTCCCAGGGTGGGGGCCCAAGAGAGGTTGCGGTTCCATCCAACTCACCCCCCCAGTTTGGACATCCAAGGGCCAAGGCTGCCAGGCACAGGACAGAGCGCACCTGCCCCTTGGGTGGATGGTGTTGAAGAGCTTCATCCTGGGAAGCAGCGCTCTGGCTATGAGTGTGACTGGATTATCAAGTAAACAGGATTAGTGAAGTCTGGATCGCTTGCAGTAGTAGTGTGGAGTGGAAGGTGGAATTTCCACTTAGCCAAGGATTACAAGACTTTGAAACCTGGTTTCGTTTGGAACAAAACCTGAAACTTTTGAAATTCTCCATGAAGGAAAATTAAAAACAAAAAGTGTTTGAGGCTGGCCAAAATGTTTTGTTTAGCTCATATAATTCCTCTTTCATGAACTTCGGTTAAATTGTGACATTTGAGAATATCCCCTTTTAGTATATAATCTAGGGCAAAAGCAACTTTTAATATCAAAATGAAAAGTGTTTCAAAGTGCAAAAGTGAAATGATTTCTTCCAAAAATGTCAAAACACAATGTTCCAATATTGTTAGAACTTTCTTCCCATTTTCTCTTCCAGAATAAAATTTTGGACAAATAAACCCAATTTTGCAAAGTGTTTTGATTTTGAAAGAACTGCATATTCCATTGAGATACGCAGTTCCATCAAAATTTCTCCAACGAGCTCTGATTTGAAAACTTCTAGATCTCACACGTCTTGCCAGCGGCATCATTCCTAGAGAAACTAAGCTACTCTAAGATTTATTACTCAGCTGCATTTTGCATTTAATTTCCTCTTCTTACAGTGTGTGCCTGCATGTTCTTAGCTGTGAAGGGTGCAGTCTGATCCTTATCTGCCTCGTTCAGTTGCTGTTGTGCCATTGCTCTGGAAAGAAAATTTGGGAATCCTGTCCTCTTACTACGTTAATAAGTTGTCTCCACTTTAGGGTAGAAAATATACCAAGTGTATGGTATTTGTTGCTCTGTAATTTTCTGTCATCGCTACCGCGCTCCCTGACATTCAGGATCTCTGCCTACTTGCACTTGTTCTGAGTTACAAATAGCACAGTTAGATCATTGTCTGGCTTCTTTAATTGTCTATCTGTGAGTACTCAAGCATGCAAGCTTTAAATTCACTTTCTGCAGGCGTTCATGTGTGTAAATCTCCACTGCTTGAACGTTCATGGAAAGTGAATACAAAAGAGGCATAAGCATGGCCAAAATGAACTCATTTTAAAGTTTGAGACGACAGTCATGGAAAATGTTTCGTAGTACTCGTTCAGCTTCTTGCAAGAAAACCACATTTCTCACGTGTCTCTGAAGCAGCTCTGAACCTGGTTGGTCTGATTTCGTTTTCCTGAGATCTCACAGCATTGTTTCGCTGCATGGTTACCCCAGGTAGCTGACGCCAGCTGTGGTCTGGACTACACGTGAGCCATGCCCATTGCGAAACTCTGCCATGGGGACCGTGTCCTTCCTAGTGCCCTGCTTGCGCCCAGTGTGGTGGGATCCAACCCCCCGGGCTGAGATATTTTGTGATTCTTTCTCAGCCAGTTGTACCCCCTGCATGAGTGGCTGTTTGCTCCTCGGCAGCGGTTGTGGGAAGGAGCTGGAGATCAGGCAGTTCTGATTTACTCTTTACCTTCACTGTGGAGCAAGACAGCTCTAACCTACCTGGATTCTCACCAGCAACACCAGCTAGATAAACAAACCTTACAGCACCTCCACAACTCGGCCAAAGGGGTTTTTTATATATTAAAGGTGATTTTGGCTCAAACCCAAACAAGTGCCTTTGCTTACTGTGCAATATATGTATGTATCAGTCGGGTCCTACTGCCTGGCTCACTGTGGGCTAAAGAAGTGTGAGAATCTAATAAAAAGTCTTGCTGCCTTAGGCTGCTCTAGTGCCCTGTCTTTCCCAGTGGCCAGTATTTCACTTGAGAGCGATTCATTCTGTATTTGCAAGTGGAATTGTCTCAGTTGGACATTAGAGTCCCACTGGATGATTCCTTTGTCTTGACCACGTAAAAGTGTGGCAGGTGAGTTGAAGTTGTGGCAGTGACTGCATCCCGAGAGGCTGCCGATCCCAGCTGGCCTCCCCATACAACTGTGTCAAGTCTGTCCCTGGGCAACGGCTTCATCCCAGCCACTTCACTTAACTGTGTGATACACCAGGCTGTGCCTGTGGCTGATGTTTTGGGGTAGCCTCCCTCCCAGCCTACCATCCTTGCTCTCTAACCAGGAGATGGGATTTGACTTCTCCTCACAAACCTCACATTCACATTTTGTTTGTGTTAGGCAAGGCGTGATGTTGTTTGAGGTGCTGTTCTATGGCTGATCCTGATGATGATCTCATAAGCTTAAGGATTTCAGAACCTGAGTGCACAGGGGCGGAACGACTACTACACCATTACTTTTTATATACAAATATTTGTCATTTTCATAGTACATGCCCATCTCTAGAAATCTAGAGTTACATGGAATAAGATTTCCATCCTCTTCCACAATTAAATGAATGTTTCTTACCCAGCTCTAAGTGTCTGCTGGTATTTAAGAAAGGAATTCTTTATCTCAACTTCATTGAGGTTTTTTGGTCTATGGATGACTACAGTCAGCTCTCATTTTGGCCTGATGATCTGCATTGAACTCCCTGGAGGCTGAGTTCAATTCATGTAACCCTGATCTACCAAAACATGTAGGTTTATTCACTGTTTAAGTCTTACAGAGCCCTTGAACTGGCAGAAGTGAATTTGCAGGAACCCAAGTAGACACCACTTTTGAAAACGTACTAGACTGTGAGCCGTTAATCAACTCCATTTTCCTGTCTGTGAGATGGCAGTGATAAGATTCACAAATCTTTCCAAAGCCCGCTGAGATACTAGGGCTAAAACCCACCTTCTTAGGGCTGCAGGCAGTGCTCTCTGTGAGCCTGTGAGAAAGTCATCGGAGGGCCCCACCAAGCACATGCGGACGGCAGCGAATGTTGTCAGATAACGTGAGTCAAATGGGGTATTCGCTACGCAAAATGATTATACACAGTACTTGCAAGCTTGCCAGGGGGAAAAAACTTGAGCGTGGTAAATGGAACTCTGGCTTTCTTCAAAACAGATCGCTGCTGTGGTCTCTCCAGATGCTGAGGTTAGTGGCATTCCCGCTGTTCTGTGGCACGCGAGGAGGAAAGGAGGGCTATGGGGTATGTGGGGGTGAGGGAGAAGCGTTAGAAGTTGTGCATCTGCAGGACAATTGTGTTGGATCGTGGGGAGGACTGCCTGAGATACCAGGAAATCTACTTTGCATCTGGCTTCATTTGGTATGAACAGGAGAATTCCCTGTGCTGTTTATCCTTGACAAAAGAGGTACATTTCTAAGACTTCGTTGGATCACAGACAATAAGAATAACCTTCACACATTGCCCTTTTCTCTTTAAATTAGTAGTGATGTCCTGTTTGTTCATGTTTGCCCAGTGCTTTATCTTGCTTTCTTCCTTGGTTGCAAACAGCTGCGCTCTCTCTTTTTTTTCTCTGCCTTCTCCATTTCTCTCCTCTTGTTACCTTTCTTTATCTTTACTTTTCCCTTTCTTCTTTCCTGTGCATCGCCTTCTCTCTGTCCTGCTTGCTCCCTTTTCGTGTCATTATTTGGGAAGGAAGAGGGAATTTATAGCTCTCACTGGATTCTGTTACCAACTGTTCCACCCATCTGACCTCTCTGGATCTTGCAGTCCATGACTCCGTGCCAAATTGTAATGTTACCATAGTATTTGGGAACCCAGCAAGCATTGTGGCTTTCATTAGTTTTTAGTAATACCTCCCATGTAGTTGAACATAGCCAACGGTGAGAAATGTAAAAGTACAAGTGCCTGTTGTTTCATCACGAGCACAAAGAGCCAGCTCAGGCCTGTGCTCCACGTGCCTCCAAAAAAAACGGCTCTCACACAACGTGCTAGGTTAGCCTGTAAATGGTATAGGAGTGGCCCCTCAACAGCACAGTGCAACAGCTTCTTGGAATCAGCAAAAGCTCTTTTCTTGTCTTTGTTGAAGAGAAAAATGTTGTATTTTAGAGTGAGAGGCAAGGGAATAAGTAGAAGCATGGAGGTGAATTGAAAGCAAAGTGACTCTGTTTATCAGGTAAAGTACCAAGTGGAAGGGATAGAAAACATCATCGCTTGGCACAGGGGAAGGCGCTAGAAATGGGAAATACAGGATGAGACGCACTGGCACAGTATGTGTTGTGCCGTCCAGCTGGGCACTTTTGCATCTCTCTCACCCAGCCAGGAGACATTGGGGTTATATTCCTCCTCTCCCTGCTGGCCATGGCTGTTCTGCTCTAGTAAATAATGAGTTTCCTGGACAGATGTGCCGTCCTGCCACCAGTTTGTCTTTCAAGACTGATACCAATGATAACCCATGTTCTCTAACTTTTTTGTGCCCTGTCTTTGCTTCTTTCTTTCCAGGGCACCCTGATGTTGAGCAGCCTTGTAAATCCAGTGTCAGAACATGGAGTCCCAACTCGGCAGTGAACCAACACACGGTGCCCCCAGCCTGTCCTGAGCCTCAGGGCTGCTACCTGCAGCTGGAGTTCCGTTATCCCCTGACTCCAGAGTCCCTCACAGTCTGGGTGACATTTGTTTCCCCAGACTGGGACTCCAGTGGAGCGGTGAATGACATCAAGTTGCTCACCATCAGCGGGAAGAACATTTCTCTTGGTCCGCAGAACGTGTTCTGTGACATCCCATTGACCATAAAGCTGGACGCGGGACAAGTGGGTGAGGAAGTGTATGGGATCCAGATCTACACTCTGGATGAGCACCTGGAAATCGATGCTGCCATGCTGAGCTCTGTCCCCCACAGCACACTGTGCGCAGACTGCAAACCCATCCAGTACAAAGTGGTTCGGGACCCTCCTTTCCAGTCTGGATCTCCAGTTGTCATCTCAAACCTCAGCAGGAGATTTGTTGACACGTAAGTACTGCTTTCCAGAGAGCTGAATAGACTTGTTCAGAGAAAAAAAAATGCCCTGTTCTTCTCATCCTGTTAATGTCCAGCATCACAACTGATTGTTAGGATTTTGAACTAGATAGACGTACCAAGTATTACCAGGAGAGGATATTCTCATAGTTTCTCTCTGGAACCAGGAGCATCACACTCAGGTGATATAGCCTGGGATTTCATGGATAATTTTTGAGAAAATTATGGGCTAGTTGTGTAGCGACGTGAAATTCTGGCTTTCCTTAACCTGAAAGGATATTGCAAACTACCTGAGCTATGATAAGTTAAATGATTAAGATAACCTCTGGAGTAACATAGTCATCATTTCCTTAGAGATCTTTTGAAAATAATGTTTTAGTGGAGAAGGAGACAGAATTGCTTTCAGTGCTGGAGCACCAATTAACTGCTAAAGAAAGGATGTAAAAAAATACACTTGCAAGTTCAGGTATATAAATATATTTCAACCACTTTCATCTTCTGCTTTGACATGTCACTAAACCAAATTGTGTTGGAGTGGCTTTGTTCTAACATAGCAAACATGCCAAATGCGCTAGTTCGTTGTAGGGACTGAGTTTCATCCCAGATGCAGTTATGCTCATCTAGTCAAGGAACGCATGATTGTTGAGAAGGTCCAACTTCAAAATATTTAACAATTTCAGGAGATCCATGATCTACCCATAGGCATTCTACAGCAGCAAGAAAAACATGTTTTGCATAACGTGATTCCCTGGAAATGATTCACTCATCTGTGGGAACAACATGAAGCTCTTTTGAAAAATGAACACCAGATAAAAGGAAACCTGCTAAGAAAACTGCACTCTAATTTAGAAAAGATGATCTAATTAGTACAGCTAATATCAAGGAAGCATACATCATTATGGTCTTCTAAAGCATATTTAAATATAATAAAAATGATTAATTAACAATTCAGTAATCATGAGCTACCATCCCTTTCATGGCCCAATTATACATCTCAGAAGATGCAAAATGTCCCTACGGATTTAAAAATTCAAGGTAACTAACAATAGTGAATATAAAAACAAAACCCCAGGACATCACTGAGGTTACTCATGTGCTGAAAGTTAAGCATGCACTTAAGTGCTTTCTGGGGTTGTAGCCTTGTTCCAACAATTGCTGGCACTTAACATGAGATGAATATTGGCATATTGGAAACATGGAAACTGGTGAATTTTCCCATGCTTTTGCTGTGAAAGCATCTTTGCCTGAAACCTGGCCCACTCGCATTGGAAAATGGGACTGGTTTGGTTTGAAATATTTGCATACCTTAGCACAAGTTCCCACAGAAACAGGTCCAGTTTTGAGTTCATAACAAAATGTGAAGAAAAAAAAACAAAAACAAACCAAGCCCAAAAACATAACTTGTATTCTGAGTTCTATTCCCTTGTCTTCTATTAATGATTTTATGGGTGACATCTAGCATACAGCCAGCTGTAGCGAAAGGGTGCTCTAATAATTAAAACAATAGCCAGGGATTAATGAGAATTTTCCTGTGCGTCATTGAATAAATCACATGGGGTAACGTTACTATACCTCTCTGTATGTCTCACCTAGTTACGTAGCCAGCTGAAAATCAGACATAAAATTTACGTCAGTCTTTCTGGGCTCTACCTGTGATCAGCAGGCAGAAACGGATGCTCCTGGAGGCCGGGACAGCCACCTAACCCAACCTTCTAGTCTAGCTGGCCAGACGTCATCAGTGTCTTTCCAGGGACTACAGGGAATATCCTGCCAGTGAGCTTCAATGAGATGCTTGGAAAACTAAAATGAAGTTTTTAGTCAGTGGGTGAGGAGTCAAAGATGCAGATTCTTACGCGCTTGTAGTTGGTTTTGATTCAAGATTTGGGCATGTGTTTGAAGTCTTGAAAAGTGGGCTGATTTTTTTATCCTAACATGCCTATGTGCACAAGACTGATCCATATCCTCTGGTGGTGGGGGTCATACAGATTGGTAGGCTGATGTTGTATGTCCAGGCTGTGGCTGGGCCGTACCTTGGGACACAGCAAACTTGTTGAAACTCTGCATGGGGTTGTGCTTACGTGATAGAGGCAAAAGCAAGATGGATTTTTCCATTAGCACCTTGTGCAAAGAGTAGCTACAGCAGGATGTGTAGAGGTGAATGCAGTCTCTCTCAACCTGTTCGCATCGGCCTGTCTTGTTCTGTACAGCTGGAGTTCAGCATATCTGTGCAACCAGACTTTGCAGCCCCTTTATCTCTCTGTAAGCCTCAAGCCAGTTACCCCTCCTTTATGCTTTTGCATGTTTTCCATATTAAATAAAATGTCACCCCCACATGTTCTATGGAAGGTTATTTTGAAGGCGGTTGCGTATCTTTGCTCTTGCCTCCCCTGACCTTGATCTTCACTTTCTCTTTTTCTCCCAAAGAAAATATTTGCTTGCACTGTTATCTGTGAGCAAGATCCTTTCCCCAGGTGTGGCGATGCTGAAAGAAAAATTAATTTATCCTACCTTCTTCCCATCAAAGAGAGGGAACTTCTCTTTAAACTGAGAGGAGAGACAGCCTTTAATGGATAGCCCTTGCCTAGTCAGCACCGGGTGCTCCACAGAGGAGAGTAAATAACTAGAACACTGGAAACCTTTTATTAAGAAATGCAAAATAATGCCAGACCTTCTGTTCTCAAGCTGAATTTTAATCTCAGCTCTTGGCTCAAGCTGAGGCTAACAAACATCTCCGAGGGACAGGACCTTATCCTTGGACCTTACAGAAACCAGGCAAAATACGCTCAATTCCACTGACTATGATCAGCCAGAATTGCTTCTATCTGTGATACAAAATGAGAGTCAGAGCCTAGGAAGAGGGCAGAAAGCTAAATAAATCAGTGGGGAGGGGGGGGGGGGGGGAGAGGGAAGAGGTCAGGCCAGGTGCAGCACAGAACTGCTGAGACTTCACACCATGGCGAGTGATAAGGAAGGAGCCTCATCTGCAAATCTCCAAGTCGCAGCTCACGATTTAATCCAAAATTTGGATTCTGCTCTTACGTAGAGGGTTTCACTCTGGCTGTTCTCTAGAAATAACGTGCAAGATAGTCACAATGGTGATTGTGGTAATTGTTTTGCCCTCACTTTCCCCTTACTATCTGCCTTTATGCTCACGTCGTTGCAGTTGGAAAGTAATCGTTACCTTTGCATTCATTTGTAGCAACTACCGATTTTTTAAGAGCTCAGTGAGAAGAGAGTGCCCAGAACAAGATGCTCTCCTGAGGATGTCACAGGGACAGTGAGGTATCAGTCCCATGGGGCCAGTCTGGAGTGAGTAGCCCATGTTCTCCATTGTGCTCTCAGTAGCCAAATTTGCGAGCAGCTGGGTGCGCTGGTGAGATCTGCGCTTACCCCTCTGGCAGGCCAAGCCGAGAGACAGTGAGGTTAGTTTTGGAAAGTTGTCAGAATAACTGGAAAAGTTTCTTAGAATTGGATATTTTCCCAACTTTTCTGTCACAAACTTTGTAAGAAACCTCAAAATGTCGTGGATGGCGATGGATCAGGTCATCTTTGTGGTGTTAACCTGTAGGCTTTTTCAAGACAAAGGCATTGACTGAAATAGCCTTAGAAAGAATCCCAGCACGAAGCCCTGGTACAAGTTTTGGGTTTGCAGAATGGAACATCACTGAGAAGCAAGTATGCTGTCCTGTGATATATTCATCTGAGCCGTTCCTACACTGACTAGACCTTTAGTACCTAAATAACACCTAGAGATACTGCATTCATACTTGAAAAAGAAAGAAAAAAGAGAGACTGAGAGAGAAACCTGCATTTTCTCTAGCAGGGAATATGTTTTTCTTCTTAGTTTTGGCTATTTTACACCAACATTCTATGGTTAAACCTTTTATGTTGCTTGCTAATAGTCGGAAGGGACTGATCGTCATATGTGTACAGTTGTTGAAGCTGTTATTTAAGTAAGCACAACATTTTTAAATACTTTGTTAGAATCAGGAGTTCCATTCAGTGCCAAGCTTGCAAACTCCATGTCATTTACTGTTTTAACTCCACACCCAAGACGGTGGAGTGCAGATCTCAGCAGGGCTTCTTGGAGCGATTGCAGAATAACTGAGAAACTGCCATCATCAAAATTGCAAGTGGGTGGAGGGCTGCTGTGGCACTCTTCATGGGTCCTTAGCGTTTAATGTACTTCATCCAAAGCAATTGTTTGTATCAAAATTGGCGTTACTGATGCAGTTGCCATTTGTTACTGGTATCCAATCAGAAGGCCGTATGATAAGTGACTTGTCAGAAACCCCAGGTCATGAGTAGTTGAAGGAGATGGAACAGTTCTTAGTCTGAATGTATATGAAATATTTGGTAAATTCCTACAAATATGAACAAGCAGAGAGGCTAGAGAATCAGCAGTGGCTATTCATAATGAACCATAATTCGTTACAGCCAATTATTGGTGTGCCTTTTAGCCCCTGAACTCAATAGTAAGACTGCGTTAGCACAACACAGGCCCAGCTGAACACAGGACTGGAAGAATATGAATATCACAATGATGATATGTAAACCAAAGTCCCTGCTGAATGCAACACTAAAATTTCATGGCAACATCTGTCCTTATTATGGCATTCCTTCCTTCATCTTGAAGATCTATTTCTCTATTTTCTGAAGGTCTACCAGCCAGAGGAATGTATGATCTAAAGCAGCTGAAATGAATTGCCAGATCCATCTGTCATGAAGATAACTAACACCATATTTCCACCCAAACAAGATACAGATCGCTGTGTGGATGTTCTCCCGACACCAAAAGCTAAAGCCCATATTATCACCATCTTCTGCTCACCCCTCCTCCACAGTTACCGTGCCAAATGCCCTTGATATGCCAGGAAATACTGGGGAGTATCTAAGATAGGACTGAAATGTAAAGAAAGCACTTTACATGCCCAGATTTATCTGCAAGAGCTGCTTGGTTGTCTGTATGATGTCAACATGCTACACATCTGGATTCCCAACAGGCTTTAGAACTGTATATGGTATTCCAGATGTGCATGAATACTTACCCAGCTACCCTGGAAATGCCTTGCCTTGATGCAGCAAGGACCTCATATGCTTTTTGTGTGGATACATCCCACTCATGGTTCCTAGTTGTCTTGCAATTGGATAAATATAACCAACTGCTTCTTCCCCTCTCACTTGCAATGAAGAGCTCCTAGCTTATTCTGAATTTCTTGATCCTACGTGCGTAATATTGTCTTATACCAACATGTGCACCATTCTGAGACATCCAGTCCTGTCAATTAGTCATTTCTACATTACAACTCCATCTTTCTCTGCATTGACTGAGCCTATTTACCAGTTTTTTGTTGCCTGTGGATACTTGGACTTTTGGTGTTTGAATCTTTCTTTGCAGGAAATGTTTGTTAGTTAACCTCAAAGTGAAAGACAAAATTCCGTTTTCTTTCAAATTTCTCTTTCAATCCAACCTATTACAGCTACTAGAAACAAGTGCAAAATAGTATCATCTCTTGTTGAGTCCCTAAGTATTTAATGCCTGCTCTCATGCCTAGCAGTACCAGCGACCTGCCATTATTGAACACATTTGTTCTCTGGGAGAACATCTAGGAGGTTTCTTTCCCATAATTACACAATTCTCCACGTTCTTTCTCTCTAGTAATATATTAGAGATCCCTATCTGTATCCATATGAAAGTTTACCGCTCATCTCCAGTAAAAACACTTTTACCAAGCTTCAACGTGAACAGATTTACTCTTATTCATGCTTTCTTGCTCATTCCTAAGAGCTTCCCTGTCACTAGTTTGCAGTGCTGCATGGACAAAGCTGTTTTGAGCTTTCCCAAGAAGCAAACACCCTTCTGTCCCACCGCGCTTCTCTTACCCATATAATTTCCAGTTTCAGGTACAATGTTAGCAGTGCTAGTTCCTGCCTAGTTCTTTGTCCCTGGTCCTTGCGTTAAGGAGTAAATGTTTCAGTTGTTCCCCTCTGACCCTATTTTCCCAACTGGATTAGCAGCTGTGCTGGCACTGTCTGAAAGCCGCCTGTCAGTGAAGAGCTTTGAGTGTATCGGAGCTGCCTGTGGTCAGTTGTGGCAAAATTTAATCTTCTGCTGGTGTAGGACAGTGTAGCAGTCCCAGGGCTCAGCAGAGGTGCTGGTGATCTGCTAGCAAGCACTGTCTGTCTGCCTCTCCAAGGCCCTCTCTGGCCTTGGCTGTGTTGTCAGCTCCTTCCTTATGCAGCCGGTATTGATTGCCTCGTTTCTGCTTAATGAACCTGGAAACTTCCCATGATGAAAGAACTTAAAAATTATGGGACAATTGCCGGTCCCATACCTTCCCTTCCAAGAGTGGGAAACTGGTCATAGGCTCATCTGACACTAACAGAGGTGAAGTGCTGGTGGGACATAGAGTTCTCCACCCAGAAGCATCTTCATCACCAACATTACCCTGGGGAAGTTCTTTCCTTTCCCAAACAGTGTGGCATCTCCTCTGGCATGATAGCGGGAAGTTGGGATCGGGCAGGGAGGCAGCAGGGATGAGGGATTCTGCTCCCTGTGCCAGGTAGGAATGGGTACCCCTACTCTACACTGAGAGCTCGGTAAGCCAGGAAGAGGAAAACTGCTTCTTTTCCATCTACTGTTCCTGCATCTTTCCTTCACATATGTTGTGCTGCTAAATACCGAGGTCGCGGTTGTTATTATTTATAGCTGCCAGTAGCGTGCCGGGTGTTTTACAGAAGAAATACGCCAGGTGCCTTCTTTCAGAGAGCTCACAATTAAATGTTAGAGGCTAGCAGTGCCGCTGCTCTCAGGGATTATACATCTCCACTTGGCTGATGTGACTTGACAGCTGGAAGCCACGTTCTGATGGCTTTCCTTCTTTCTTGCCTTCTTCATTAAAGGTGCCAGGTTATCTTTGCGAAAGAATAAAACCTGCTTCCTGACCCCACACACAGAACAGATAGAGCAATTTTTTCCCTTATCACTCTCTGCCAAATTGCCTTAACCCTGCCCCGGAGAAGAGAAAGAACAATTTGACAGTCTGTGCCCATTCAGTAGGCAGCTTTTCTGCTGAGCCTGTGTGAAGATGCCATTTGGTGCCAGCTGTACTGATAGATTTGTGATTCTTCGCTGTTGCGGTTTCTTACGTAAGGCTGTAACTATAGCTGGCACTTGACAAAATCCGTAGCTCCTGTTCTGGCTCGGCCGCACATGATGCAAGAATAAGGTAGTAAGGGCGGTTTTATCTCTTTATGGGTTTGTGATCCTGAGACAGGACAGCCCAGAGGAATTTTTCAGCTTGGGTCTATCTTTGAAGGTTGGGATTGCTCTGAATGACCCCCAGCTACCTCTCTCAAAGAAATGACTCGAGAGCATGGGAAGAGCCATGAAAGAGGGACTGCCCCATTTGGGGAATGACGCTTAGCTTCGGGATCAGCTCTGCCCCAGCCAGGGGCTCCCCAAGGTCGGCTGCTACACTGCATTCATGGCTCTGGTGTACCTCTTGGGTGATATGCAGAGGCTGTAGAGAGATCAGACCTGTAGACTACAACTTAGCCGTGTGCGAGTGTCCCTGAAAAAGTGAATGTTAACTGCTATCCTATTATTAACCAAATAGATACTATTAGAAATTGATATATTTAATCACTCCCAGCCAGGGTGGAATTTGAACTCGCGACCTAGAAGTTGTAGCAGAGTTTTCAGCTGCAGGATAAAAAAAAATGAAGGTCAAATGGGACTTTCCCGCTGGGCAAAATAATTTATTGCAGGTGAAACAGTCTCAGATATGTGGTAAATTAGGCTGTGCATTATCTCATGGATAATAATTTCTCTCTGATGTTTGCCTTCTTGTGTGCATCTTTATTTTGGGCTCTAAATAAGATAAGAAGCACCAGAAATCTCCCAGGAATAACAAATGCATTTTCTTTGCTTGATTGAGGAAAGAAATATTGGACAGACATGTGTTATGCAACAATTTAAAAATAACTCTCTTGTAAAACTTGGAGTGAGCCTCAAATACCGCAGAAGAAGCAGAAATGTGTTACCTACCTTTTTATCAGCAGTGTCAGCCAGTACAGCTTTTTTCAGCTACCTTTACTGAACTATTGGCCTGATCATTTCCTGGACATTTTATTTTAATAGACTTTCCTAGGAAATAAATTCCAAGTCTCTGTTAAATTTGGAGCTACACTCAAACAGGCGAGTCTTTGAAAACAACGCTGCAGTAACACTAAAATGCCTGTGCTGTCATTAAGACCATGTTGGATGCAGCGACAGACAAGACAGAAGCCTTTTAGGTGTAGCACTGCGCGGCACCCCTTGTGGGGTTGCTTCGGCCAAACTTGATCTTGGTCTTTCTGGCCAGGATCTTCTTAAATGAACAGTGACATCGGGCATCTCTGTGTTAATGCCCCAATTCCAGCATTTTCCTGGAGCATTTTGGGATAGGAGGGGCAAAGTGGAAATAAAGCTCATTCTTCTCTACAAATTGTACCCCAGAGAGGGTGCCTGGAATTGGACACCCCAAATTATCAGCCACTACTAAAAATACTGGCCTTGAGAGCTCAGTGCAGTAAACCAGATAATTTATTCACAGTGGTACAGATTTTTTTAAAATGTAAGACCAGTTGCAGATGTAATGACAATAGAGGAAATTAGCTCATGATGGGATTTTAGAAAGAGGCTAGTGGAAATATGTTCAGTAATGTTCAGTTATTAAACCATTAAAGATCCCACTGGAGACCAGCTAGTAGGATTTCTCATAATCTGAAGTGGCTTAAGGCAAAACACAGAGCCCCTAAGGAGGGAAATGACAAAATGTTCCTTTGGAATAGTCACCTCATCTCCTCGCCCATCTCCCTGTGCTCTGCTGTGCGGCGTGCGTGACAGCACATACGTCTCTCTCCTGCGTATGCAACGTGTATGTACAGGCTCCCTCCCTCCTCCCGAGGAGCAGCGCCCTGGGAGTGCCACAGCCCCCGTGCCCTTACCCTCCAAAGCGGAGCTTCGGCAAGGAGGGATGGTAGAGGTGAAACCAGAGAAAACTGCAAACATCTGTGTTCGCTTGGGGCCCAATCTAAGCCCTACTGAAAATGCACATAATAACTTCCACTGGCTTCAGGAGCCTTTGGATCAGGCGCTGCGAGCGTCTGCTCCCGTGGCTCTGTTTACCATTTTGGTGGGATTACATGGAAACGGGAGGGTATTAAGTTCTGAAAATCGAGTCTTGGCTCAGGCCTGTTGAAAGGAAATCCTAAAGGTTGGGTCTGGATTCAGAGAAGCTGAAGAACGTTATTCTGCCAAGTTGATGACCCTAAATTGGGAAGAGCCTTCTTCCTGCGGGGAGAGCCGAGCCTGGCAAAGAGGGTAGCAACTGAAACGCTCCCAGCCCCAGCAATGAATAATTGCCCGGCAAAAGGTGAGGGATGGTTGTTGGGCTCCCAGACCCTGTGCAGGGTTTGCGTCAGGCGTTTCTCCTGCAGTGTGGTCTGAACCAGCGCTGGAGCCCGCGCAGATGCTGCCGTTGGCGGTCCTGCAAGCAGAAGCTGGGGCACAACCGAGATGTGGTTAACGGTGTGAGTAATCAGGCAGAGCTCATCAAGAGGCACGATGCAACAGGCAAAGGTTCACCAGTGACGATGATGGCCTTTAAAGCAATTAACCTGTCCTAACCTGCCTGCCGGTCGTGTTACTGTTTTCTCCCTCCCGTGCCGGTGCACCGGAGCACTGTCCTCAGGTGGTGGATACTGGCACCATTCCCTTGAAATCCATAGAGAAGTGCTGGCTGCCACTGCTTGGAAATAGGGCTTTCTGCATTCCATGTCCCAGATCTTTCCTTTCTCAGTCAAAGCATAACGGCCTTCCCTCCTGTGGTGGCTGCATCTGAGCTTCATGTTGAGAAGCGCTGCCGTCTCAGCGCAGGCTCTGATCGCAGCGGTGAAGAAGCAAACACAACAGATTATCCCTCTCCTGCCCTGCTTCTAATAGCAACCAGGTGCTCTGACACTTAACCTGCGTGCTGCCGTGAAATTGCCTGTCTAGTGCAAACACCCATGTGAGGCCCTGGGCCTCTAGGATTTACTTTATCCCAGGATTTGTAACCCAATCTCATTTACATCCTCCGTTTATATCATCCACCTTAAGAATTCATAGTTGTTGTTGTTGTTTAAACATGAAAGTAGAAAATTGTTTCTTGACTTTTTTTTTTTCTTTTGAGAAAAAACAAGAAGTATCTTTAAGGCCTTGGCTGCAAACTTTGTCTTTTATTAAATGTGCTACTGTGTTTTAAATTGGTACCAGGGCAAATACTTGGACGATTATATCAAAGTCTGCTGGAGTTAATCAGTTGCATATATATTGATATGTTTGCTACTTAAAAAACTTACGGTTCTTGCATGAGAGACAGAACAAAGCGGTCTGTGTAAAAAACAAATGTTCAAAACCAAATGCATTTAAAGTCCTAAACAGGACCTGGATTTCAGAGCAGAGCTGCCACGGCCAGGCATGTAGTCCTGCGCCAGGGCATCTTGTGCAGGCAGGGAGCTGGTCCGAGCAGCAAATGCACGTTTGCAACTCAGAGGAACACACAAGCAGCTGAGCTGCGGTGGTTTAAACCTGGAGTATTTTGCTGAAGCCTCTAAAGTTACTTGAGATTTACACCAGCGTAAGCGAGAGCAGAGCTGTAGACTAGTTGCCTGTTTTGATTTTGTGGTGATTATGAGGGTTGGTGGTGACTTAGGTTCATAGAAGTATTTCATGGAGCAAGGGATATTTTCCTTTTCATAACAGATTGGATCCCTCAACCTTTGACTTCAATCTCAAATATGTGGGGCCTCCATGGTGTTGTGTAAGTGAGTAAGGTGGTTGGTTTAGGTGTTGGTAGAAGTATGTTCCTGACAGAGTCAGAAGCAAAAGCTGAGTGTGAGCGTTATCTTGGTGACACTGTGGGCTTCCGAGAGCAGAGCCACCTCATGGTACAACCCACACCCCACCAAGTATTCAGCTGGGATGATCTATTCCCCTCGTTGGCTGCTGTGACGTTCTTCCTTGGAAGTATTCAGTTCAGGTTTAAGCTGGGTTTGGGAGCAGAAATCCACCGTAGAGTCCCCACTCTCCAATCCAACCCATAAGTGTTCATTTAGTACCTCAACTACCCTGTTTTTATTTGCCTGTAAACAAATAAACCATAAAAAAGCCGGAGGGCACGGAGCAAACCCACTGCCCCTGTTGGGACCTGTCTCATCATGGACAGAGAGAAAAGCATCTCCACAGCCGCTTCCTCGGCATTTATGTCTTCTGAGTCAGGTCGGTGTCTGAGAGAGAGGCAGGAGACTTGTTTTGAGGCCTTTGCACCTGCCATGTCGCTGGGCTTATCCAAACAGCGAGAGACCGGGCCGCAGCTGAAAAAACAGCCCGTCGCAAGAGCCCGGGATTTTTGACGTCCTCCTTTTGTTTACAGCATCCCACCCCTCCTCTCTCCCGACTGCAGAGCCGGGCAGGAATTCTCTTCATTATCTTCTGCCGTGCTTCTCATGCCATTTTTATTAAAAGAAGGAAAGACAAGGCGAGGGGGAGCATGTGTGAGAGAGGAGATAAAAGAAGAAAGCGGTCATATTTGTACAGTCAATGGTGATGCAGGAAAAAGCATGAGAGCTGGGGAGCAGATCCACTCGGGTTGTCCTAAAGCGACCTCATCCCCTGGGTTGGTCTTTATCAATTGCTTTTGGAGCACCTGAGGATGAGGGAGCCTGCAAACACGTGGGTGGCATTGCCGAGAGGTAAAACCCAGCGCAGTTTGAGGACCCTCTCTCTAAGCAGCAATGAAGAGAGCAGTGTTAGCTCCTCCGACTGAGAAACGTTGAGCCCAAGTTCAGTGCCCAGGACTGGGAGGCTCTAAACATGCCTGAGCAGTGCAGTTCTGCTTCACTGAGTTGATGGATATTTGGGGTGTTTCAGGACCTCTGTAAATGGCGTTGGGTGTTTCGGTGGCTGTGAGCAGCACGTGGGGACGGACTGGACAGCTCCAGGCTGCAGAGGATGGGACAGGAGATGGCGTAGACCTTCAGCGCTTCCGTGTGTGGTTGTATTCAGTCCACCTTGAGCAGCTGATCCAAAGCATTGCAACAAGTGACGATGTGGGGTCGCTGCTGTTTGCTGCCAGCAGATTTCCTGTTTTGCTCAGCAAGGCTTGCTTGCTAGGGAAGAAGAGCAAAGGTGACAGTGTTAGAGGGAAATTGGGACATTGCAGGCAGACTGGGGCTCGTTCTGGGCTGTGGAGAGCTGACTGGGAAATGTTGTCTTTGGTTCAAGAGTTTGGTGGCTATTTAAGGTCAAAGAAAGATGGGTCCTTCATGAGGATGCTTGAGGTGTGGAATTTGCCTGTTTCACATGACACTGCCTGCGACAGCCGTAATTTAATTGGGGATGCCTAAGACTCTGTCATCATAACAGGAATACTGTCTGCTTTCATTGCTTTCTGGCCATTTATGTTTTCATAGGGCAGAAGCTTGGATCAGCCTTAAGGATATTTTCAATTTTGTTGGAAACGAGTCTTTGCTGTATAAAAATCCTCCCTGCTGTTATTTGTAGCAGGAAAAAATGCATATGCCATTGCAGTAGGGAGAGATGTTTGCTTTCCCTCGGTGCTTTCACTGCATCTCGAGCGTGTGCCGTGTCCTCAGATGCTGAAGCCCTACCGTGGGCACAGAGCAGATGTGGTTGGGGCAGTGTCAGCCCTTGCAGGTCTGCAGGCACTCGAGGGCATGCGCGTTGCTGCTGTGAATTCAATGATCCTTTAAACCCACCTTGGTCTGAATAGAAAACAACTTCCCAGAGGTATAATTTTTCCTGTAAGTTTTTTACCGGGAACACCCAAACTGAAAGCAGAGGTTCCTTGCCTGGAGGACACAGCAAGATTAACTCAACTGCCCAGCCTCCCCAGTAAAAACAGGAAAAGAATTAGAGGGTTTTATATTTCTGACCCTGGATCCGTCACTCGCCACAGCAGACAGGAAAGTTGCCCTCGTGGTATTTCACACGGCACATCCTAATTCCCCCTCTAAGCAGAGGGCTTGAGTCATTGCTTTTTAATAAGACTGCCTCCCCACGGGCGGAAGCTGCAGCGATCAATGCGGCTTACTCAGTTCTCGAAAAGGTCATTAAAAGACCATAGATATAAATTTAAAGGAGTGTTTGTTCACATCCTTAATGTTGAAGATGTTCTTCTGTCTCACTTCCTTAAGTAGCATCATACAAAGCCGGCGTGCGTTGGACCTGCCTGACAGCGGAGTGGAAAGAGCACGTTATCTCTGATAGTGTGCCATCAGCTCCGAGGGAAGGCAGGAGAGAAAATAAATGGTCAAAAATCTCACTTTTGTCACCACTTGGAGCAGATCTTCTCTTGCTGACATGTCCAGAAACAGCCTGTAATATCGACCTCGGTGCCCCATAACTATATAGGAGAGAATAATTTCTTTTTTTATTTTTGTCCCCCCTCTCCTTGGTTCCTGTGTTCCTTCCTCCCTCCTTCACTATGGTACTGGATTACTGCCTGAAGTATTGCACATAACATCCCTTTAGCAGCTATATTTTTCCAAAATGTGGGTACTGTGAAGGAATGCTAAAGCTCTCAGTTGCTGCCGATATGATATATTTAACAGTTCAGGAGGATAGAAGTGTCTCAAGTTCCAGTTGTTGAGACTTGTGACAAGCCACATCCAGGCAGTCAGCTGCAATCAGGTTTCTGCCACTAGTCGCATCAGGCCAGGGTGAGCTGAAAGTGCGATGGCTTGAGTTTTGAGTTTCTAAGGTGGTTTTCTGGTGCTTCAGTTGAGGCACATCTCCAGCTCTTGATTGTGTGATGCTGGAGGGCACCTCTGGAGCACACGGGCTCCCATTTCTGATCGCTGGTCTGTTGGTGCGGCTCTGGGGGTGACAGCCTGGAACTTCTCTGCCGTCCCCAGCACGGGGAAGGTTGTGAGGCTCCAGGTTGGTCTTGACTGGGCTGTCCGAAAGGGGAGCTGGGATGGGGATGGGGAGGATTGGCCCCCATGGCTTTAGTGTGGGACTGGAGAGCTGGCCCCCTGGTCCTGCTGTTGCTTTACAGGGACCATATGTCTTTAGGCATTTGTCTTCCCTTTCTCTCTATTTTAACCTAAGACAAGGTTATTATGTTCATAGCTCATGGGGTATTGTGAGCATAAATAACTTAATAGCTATTTTGTACCCAAGCTGTGTAGAAGTAAGGGATGACAGGCTGTGCGAATACCTAAATGGATGTGTCAAGTATTTTGCTCACCTTATATTTTAGAGAAGAAATGACCTTTTTTCCCCCTGTCGCTAAAGTATAAGGCTCGTGCCTGTTAGGACATATCACTTCTCCAAGAGCTTTCCATTTTTGAGCAGCAGGCTGCAGTTGGAAATCTCCCCTCGGCAGTGTGGAGCAGGTGACAGGATTAGACCAAAGCCCACTGCCACAACGCCAGCAGTCACTCTTCTCCGACGTCCACAGGGTCTCTCCCCACGTGCGGTTCTGCATTCACAATCCGTACAGTTAAATCTGCCAGCGTTCTCCCCACCTAATAACTTTCATTTCCAGTTTTCTGTCTTACTCACCCACATACACATTCATCTCCAGTCACCTAATAATTCATAAACACCGTATTCTCTCCCGTGCTTAATTTAGTACTATGTCTTCTTCCATTATGTTCTGCCAACTTCCCGCCCTGTGCATAAACAAATGTGAACTTTTCCTGTTTTCCGTTTGCTTACATGTACACACAGGCATACACAAACACTCCCACACACTCAAACACGCTCGTGGAGGCACACTTTCTGCTGTTAGCCGAATCCCTGCCCATCACCTATGGGTATTGGTGGAAATCACAGAAAAAATCGGAATCTGAAAACTACTCTTTTTCACTCATGCTTGTGATCTCGGCGCATCAGAAAGCAGCATGGAGTTATTTATTTTGTAGCTGTTATAGCTGCCCACACTGTTCATTTGTTAACAGTCTTTTCTAAGAATTGAACCTTTTTTTGTGGTTAGCAGATCCCCAGTGACAAAATCCACATTTCTGCAAGTATACTTGTTAATCTTAAATATTTTACGAATGGTTTTGAGAAAGGACTTGAGAAATAACTGCTCTTTAATAATCAAAGCTTGCCTCTGCTTTGATTTCATCAGTATGTATCAGAAACTTCCTGTCCTAGTAAGTGGAGTTGTCCGGGAGGGAAATCTAGAGGAAACCATCAGTGTGTGTTTGGCCACTTAAGTTCCTTCCTAAAACTTTTTTTTTTATTATTTTTATTTTTTTTCCTTCAAAACAGTTATTTAAACAGGTCCCAAGGGCAGGAGTTTGCAATTTTTCACTTAGATTGAATAAACACTCTTACCAATATCTGGGTAGATGTCTCCCCAATCTGTAGGTGAGTTAAGGTACTGTTGGTGCTGCGTGAACTCTCAAATTGAGCTAACGGGATCTATAGACTACTGCCGACAGGAATCGGGTGAAGAAGGAATGCGAAAGCCAGTTGTGTTGTGTTTTCATCCCGCTGAGTTTCACTCCCCATTTCAAGTGTGGTAACAAAGAATCAAATCCCAGTGCTGTTCACGTGCAATTCTTTCAATGACTGTTATTTTGCAGGCACGGTATCCATGAGAAGCAGCTTTGTTGTAAAATATAATGTGCGATATTGGAGTTTAAGTCATGCTTGTTAATTTAATGAATGTTGTAAGGAGATACTTATTTCACGAACTTGAAGATTTCAGTAACTACAGTCCATTGATCCCTACTTCAATGGCTTTGTTGCTCCGTGTAGCAGACAGATCTCTTCGCAGCACACCCTTCGTTAATACACGCTGTTTGACCAAGTTCCTGTGACAAAAAGACGTGTATGGTACTGTCAGTAATTGGGGCAATATGAGCGTGGTGAGTAGAGGACTGGCGTGGGTTAGGAAGGAGCTGGGTTGCGTTATGGGCACTGCAATTAGCCTGATTGATGACTTCGAGCAAATCATTTTGCCTTCACCACTCCATGGCTTTACAAATCGGCACCGCGAGGATAATGGTCATGAGTTTCTTTGTGGAACATTTTGAGTTCTGATAATGTAAAAGACATTGTAAAAAAGGTAAACATTTATATTAGGCTTATATTATTTCTGTATTGCATATAAAAAAATTATTCCTCATTTACAGATACACAGGCTTTAGATAATTATGGCTTTGCATAAATATGTAATAGTTTGCTAATTCTTTCTGTGAATATTTCGATGCTAATACCGTGATCCAGTGCTGTGGTGTGGATCCTATTTTTTGTGCTCTCCTGGAGATGAAGAAACCTTTTTCTACTGTTGGAATACCCGTATGCGAAGCAGACGACTTATTTATCTATCACTGAAACATCCCCAGTCCAATTCTGTCTTAAATCAGTCGGCGAATTCCTACTGGCTCCAGCTGCAGTTGGGTTGAGCTCAGGGCTGTCCAGGAAGTAATCAATGTTCACAGGGTATTTGAAGTTCCTTAAATGAACTGTGCCACAAACTTGCCGGTAACGCTGTCCCTGCCATGGAGGGATGGGAGCAGGAGCGTCCAAGGATAAGCACAGTGAAGCGCAGGGCTGGTTTCTCAAATGCTGCAGTACTGTCAGTAATGCTCGTACCGTTTCCCCCTGCACGTGGTGAGGATTGAGACGCTGCCATGGTGTCAGCGCAGCGCCACCTCTGCAGTGGGTACAGATGTAAGCAGCGACACACCGAACTGCATGACTTCCGACAGCAAATAGTTTAGCTGTCAAACAGTCAAGGGTTGCAGCTATTTCAGAGCAGTGCGTAAGGGGCATAGGTAGCGCTGATTGTGCTCACAAGAAAAAGAAAACCAACCAAAAATTAAACCCATCAAAACTAGGTAGGAATATTCTGAGGACTGGATTGAACTACAACTTGCTTTTTTGGCAGCCAGCCCCCATTTCAGTACCTCTTTCTCTGCCCTTTTCTACTGCCTTTGTTGTACCGATCACTGAATATTTCCTTTTGTCTTGCAGAGAACTGAGCGACAGGACCACATACACATATCAGGTCATCGTTGTTTCCGGGATGGAGGAGAGTGAGCCTTCCCCCGCACTTGTGTATATCTCTGGAAGTGGGTACTGTGGAGACGGGATTATCCAAATGTAAGTCTGGAGCGAGCAAACAGATAAATCTGAACACATCTCCTCAGCCAGAATCAGAGACTAGAAAGGAATTGATGACCTCCAATGTCTCCTTAGTTTAGGCCAGCTCTCGTCTGTAGATAATGACTCATGTGCTTGATGATTACCAGGATGATGACATTTAATTGGAACTTAGGCCCTGCTATGCTGGCACCAGTAGATACAGACAGAGATACAGATAATGGAGTCCAGACAGCAGGATCGATATGAAAGTACGCTATATGCTGTTTATGCTGTTTGTTTGTGTATCCATGTCTTTAGACATGTATATGACATTTCCTATATGGAGCTGAAGTAAGTGCTGGAAAAATTCACACAGCCTTTGATACTGTCCTTACACATGAAGTCCCATGTGTGAAACCCCTGCCACGTGGTGGGCCAGGTTCCTGGTGCAACCTCTTGTTTGCCCGACCACCGGAGCTGGGATGCATTTGGAGGTGATAGATTTGGCCTCTGAGGGAGAGTGCTGGGAATTGCATGTTCTCAATCAGCTCCTCCCTCTCACCGGCTGCCAATCCCCAGACCACTGAAAATGTAAAACAATCATTCACAACTATGTTAGGGTTTATTCTTTTACTATGTTGGCCCTTAAGGCCACCTGCTTCAAAGCTTCCTGGCATTAGGTAATTTAATTATTTAAATGATGGAAGTAACAACAAGCAAGTGCTTAATCCAGCCAGTATTATTTTCTTGAAATAATGCTGATCAGCAATCACATAGTACAACTCTGTCAGATGATATACCTGGCAGCAAGTATTTGCAGGATGAGGCCCAACAGGCAGGGAAATCAAAGAGAACAATCAAATGACATATGAATCCAGGGCAATCTTGGAGAGAGAGGTGGAGAAAGACAGATTAATTTTGCTTTCCATAACTTTTCTCCTACTGTTATGTTTGCACATTCCTCAGACATCACTTGTGGCTTTGCAGCAAGCGTCGAACAATAGCTGAGCTGCCTCAGGAGCGAGCAGGAACCAGACTGTGTCACAGCTTGGTTGGTTGTGGCCCCACTTACAGCTGTGGCAGCCCCTTTCTCATCTGCTTCGCACTCTTCTCCCCGCACGCTGCTGCAACCGTGCGGGCTGGCACAAGGCAGGTCCCTGTCCCTGACACCACCTCCTCCCTGTGGATTGCTCTTCTCCAAGTGCTGTCACCTGGAGTAGCCCAGCACCAGGCTTTATGCCTTGTTATTCCCATGCTGGGGTCACAGTCTGGCCCTTCCAGATTTAATACAAAGAGTTTCAGAGATTCCTGTTCTCTTTTTCCCCACCTGCTGAGTTGCAGCCATACCAGCTATGAAGGAAGTTGCTCATATCCTCATCAGAGAACAGCAAGTGGTATCCACATGTGCAGGAGAGAAATGGCCAGGCAAGCTTGTGAACCAGGAATGATGAAAGTCAGGACTGGAGGAGAAAGGGAGAGGTATTTTAAGGGTCAGCACACAAAGCCGCCGTAGTGGATTTCAGAGCTTTGGGGTTCAGCAGAGGGGTTGCAGCAATTGTCGGGATGATGCCATTTGCCATCTGACTCCTTTTTACATGTGTGTACCCTGCCTACAGAGACTTGGGGGAAGAATGCGATGATATGAATAAGATCAACGGTGATGGCTGCTCCCTATTCTGCCTGCAGGAGTTATCCTTTAATTGCATCGGTAAGTCTGGCTCAGAGCCCTTCCACTCACGGTGGGCAACAACTCTACACAGAGAGTAAGGAAAAAATCAACAGTATTTTCAGCATTTCCAGTTGAAGAGTTGTCATGGAAGAAAGAAAAAAAGGTGGAATTTGTAGGTTTGAAAGGCAAACATATCTTCCCAGCTTCTGGTCATTTTGATGGGAAATTGGTTCTGCTGGCTTTGAAACAGCCTAGGACTTAAGGCTAAGTCAGCCATTGTGGGACTGATCCAAAGCCCATTGAAGTCAGTGGGTGGTTTTCCACTGGCCTCAATAGGCTTTAGATCTGGCTACGTGAGAAGACATGAACTGACTTTTTTCTGGTAAACAGGAGGAGGAGTGAAAGGGGAAGGGACTGAGACCAGAAGCAAGTCCAGCTGAGGTCACACCTCCTTTGAGTTGCAAATCAATATGTGAGGATCAAAGGTCTAGCTAATCCCCTTTTTCAGAGGTGAAAACTACTTAATCAGATTTCATTTGCAAGCCTGGTTGCTCTGATTAGCAAAACCTGTAAGCACAATGGCCGGAAGATGCTCAAGCTATCGGGATAGCAGGGCTGCAGTTGTGAGCTTTACATATTTATTAAACTCTCTAGGAATGCTGGGGACAGAGAAGAGAAAGGGAGACCAATCTATGCTGCACCTTCTGTGGGGTAGCCCTGTGTTGTGGGATTGCTTTTCCCAAACAGGGCTCAGCGAGGGCTGGGGAAGGATGAAACATGCAGAGCTTCCGAAACCCAAGTTAATGTTTATAAAGGGTCGGCTTTTTCTCAAGAGATTTTATGAGATTCCTTATCTGGACTGACCAAGCAAATACTGTGTCCCATCTAGTGATCCCGTGCATTCAACTCAGGGCATCAGTCCTAAGCAGATAATTTAATGATGGCAAGACTGAAATTTGCTCACTTTGGCAAAGGGACGATTATCTCTTGTGCCTGGAGCAACGTCTAAAGGACCTCACAGGCACCATGTTTCCCTTGGGTGGTAAGCTGAGGACTGCTCGTCTTGTCATAATGGCTACATTTTTACTTCAGCATCCCACGCTGTGGGACTTGAGGCCTGATTTGGTGATGTACTTATTTACGTATTTACATGTGTAAATTGCTCTATTGAAATCTGAGTGTTTATGGTGGAGGCTAATTGTGACTATTGGTGGTCTTGAAGTTAGGTTTGTGTATCAAGTAACTTGCTGCCTTAGAGCCTCAAGCACTGGAAGATATTAGTCATAATATTTTGAAAGTGAGATAAACACTTATGCAAATGTTTTGGGTTCTCCAAAAGTCAGGCATAACGTGAGGCTGGTTCCAGCAAGGGTTTGGGTTGGAGCTGTATGATTGCGTCTGTATCACCCTGCGCAGCAGCAGGTCTGAGCTCCTTGGTCCAGGTCTGGTCCAAAGCAGACCGCTTCCTAGCGTTAGATTAGGACATGACCCAGGTTCTCCCCTGTCTGCACTGGTTCTCAAGGAAACGGGGTTGTGTGGGCTGGGCAGGAACCTCATCGTGCTCCAAGTAAGTCCCAAGCCTTGCACCACACAGCGGTGTCCTGCCAGGTGAGTGCAGAAGCCTGCTTCATGTGTGTGTACATCTTCTTCTCCGGTATCAGCAACGGGACTGGTTAAAAGTGTGGAAAAAGCCTGTCTGACAGCAATATGGTTAGAAAATGAAGCAACAAACATACACACAGATTTTTCTATGCCATTACAGAGGAAGTGATTTTTCAGATTTGCTTGTGTGGAAGAGGAAAGGGGAATTCCAGAGGTTAAAAGTTGTTTGTTTGTCATGGGCTTTGGAAGTTCATGGTTTTGCACAGGTCCTGGATTACAAAAGTGAATGACATCAAATTCAGTCGTTCATGAAATACTGAATATGGAGATTCACTTAGGTGAATCAAATTAACTGAATCAGTGGAAGGGTGCATGGATCCAGACCTTAGGAAGTGTTTTGTTGCATGACACTACAGTTGTGGTGGCACTACTGTTACGGTGGTGGTGGCCTCAGTGTGCATGCAGGGTCTGCAAGGGTGGATCAGCTGCTGTTGTTTTGGGGCAAACGCCACCTTCATCGAGTCCCTAGGAAAGGTCCAGAGAAGGTAATGCCTGTGAAACAAGCCCTGTTGGCTTTTATGGGTGCTGGACCACCAAGAATTAGGACATTAAGAGCTAGAGAGAAACTGCTGGCTAATCTTTTAGACAAATGAACAGTGCTGACTTGTAGTCTGTTTTAATGTATCAAGCATTAAAATCTCACCAGAAAACATGAAGATGTTGGGGAAGCAAGTAGCTGTACATATTACATAATAATAAATAATAATAATATAAATTTAAAAGAGCAGAAATTCAGCATCCTCCATAATCTAATAATATCAGACCGGATCCTATGCCTTTAGTCAAACAAAAGTCTTCTTTGAGACTGGTGGGGAATTTTCTTGGAAAATACAGAATGCTTGGGTCCCTGTTTGAGGAACACAGAAAAATAAGTGTAATTTATTTCCATGTTTACAAGGCTAACACATGTTATAATCCTGTAGGACAACAGGTAATTATTTCAGACAGTGTTATTTTTGCAGTGATGTTCTCGTTGTATTATGTAGCTCTTTGGAGCGCCGGGAATCACTCCCCTTCACCAAAGAATTCAGTGAGCCTCAAACGCATGTTCAGAGGCTTTGCTGAACTGGGGGCCTCAGGGTTTGATCTTGCCAACGATTCCTTCCGGGCATGTTTCTGAACTACCACAAGGCATTCTTCAGACTTCAGCAAACGTAACCACAACAGGGAATGCAATGCTTGTCACAAATTGTCTGCAGGATTGGGTCCCACATGGCTGAAAATAATCACTAAACATTTTGTTTGCAAAGGCAGGGCTGAAGGGGCGTCATCGGGGGGGTTCCATAGCAGGAGGTTTGATAGCAAAGCCCAAGCGAGCTTCTTCCTTCCAAAGCAGAGACCATGCAAGTCACCTCACTTGGTAGAAGAGAAATACAGCAGAGCCCACAAACACCATCAGGCTTTAGATTTAGAGCCATGAATCACAGAATAATTTAGGTTGGAAGGAGTCTCTGGAGGTCTCTGGTCCAAGGACGGCCAACTTCCAAGTTAGATCTAGCTTCAAATTTGAAGCAGGTTGCTCAGGGCCGTGTCCAGCTGTTTTCTGGCTATCTCCAAGGATGGAGGCAGCCTGTTTGCAGGTGTCCCTCTGCCTCTTGCTCCCTTTGCCTTTTAGGATCATGAGGTTTTTTTAATTGGTCCAACTTCCCTTTGAATAAATGGCACAAGGCTCTCAAGACACTTTGCGCTAGTGCCTGTAATAAAATTAGAGCCTTTTTCTTTTCTCGGTTTTGTTTTCCCTCCTCCTTTCCTCTCTAATCAGATAACAGTGGATCAATCTGCTCTGCCACGGGAGGAGGGGCGCGGGGGAAGGAAGGAGGGAGGCAGGGAAGAAAACTGTGTGGTCTTACTGTCAGGCTGTCCTGGCCTTCGCTGAACACAAAGCCGAGTAACAGAAAACAGATAAGATTAATAGCGTTTTCTTCCTGCAACATGCTGAAGAGCGACAGTGAGATTAGTTAATTAATTAATGAAAGCATCTGGCAGTGGTCCTTTTTTAAGTTCTGCGGTACACTCACCCTTCCCCATCCTGAAATTTATCATCTCTACTTTTTTTCCCCTTTGCGTAGCGGATTTTGCGTATTTTATCTCCTCCGCACAGAATTTGGTCCCACGAGGGAAGTTTCACTTTGCCTTTTGATTTGTAGGAGACAGGCGAATCAAAGTCGTATCCGCTGTGACGGATACACCCCTCTCCTACTTCTTGGCTGCTTTTCTTTCACCTTGCTCTTGATTACTCCCAGGATAACTGATTTTTTGCGATTCCTGCGGATCTCGGCCAAGTCCAAGCCGATGTGTCATGTGTAAAACAGGCCCCAGTCATAAGAGTTATGATTTGCAGTTGTGGGAACCCAGAGCTTTTTAGGACTTGGTCCATTCCCGCCGGACTGTTGAGAAATGGGTATCTAACAAGCAGCTGAGCACCTTGTCCTCGGTGTGCGCTCTCCCACACACCGACGTTGTACACACGCATCTAGATGTACGTGCAGACGTTGAAAAAGAGCGCTGCTTTCATTTGCATTCCTTTTGTTGAGTGTGATGTGCATTGCGCATTGATTTAGCTCGCCAGTGCTGAAGAAAGAGAAGGATATAATAAAAAAGATGCGGAGATCAATAAAAAGGAAGGGAGGGGGAGAGAAGGTGATATGAAAAGAGATGAGTAAAGACTGATAGACACATTGAAACACAGCTGGGAAGTAGCTTCACAACTTCTATCTACCCTTTAGTTTGCCTGGTAATTTATGGGGTTTTCAGTCGCATCTTATTGGTGTTATTATTGCTACGCTTTATCTCCTTTGCTTAGAAGGGACTCTTTGCTAAAGCCTTTTTACAGCAAAGCAGGGCAGCGCTTCCGCTAACTTCCACATGTGAGCGATCCCACTGAAGGACGTGAATGTTTCAGGTTAGACACACGTCTCCGTGGTTTGTTGCATCAGGGCCTCAGGGATGTAAAATACAAAGAAAAGGCACAGAGCAGAGGAAAAGAGAAAATAAATATATCTAGCTCTTGAATTTACCACCAGTTTCTGGCATGCTTGAAGCATTAGTCGCCAGTGGTTGTTCAGGGAGAAGTATGATTTTAATTTGACAGTGATCCTTAAACACCTTTTCTTTCGCTCCTGCTTGGCCTCAAACATTTTTTTGCTACCTTACAAATCTGGATCTGTCCTTCTCCTCCTCGGAGGCCTCTCCCTCCAGCTGTGAGCCTTACCTTTGTGGGAGCTCTATCCTTTACCTCTCCCATTATCCATAAATTAAGCATAGCACTTTCCCCTAATCTTATTGTTTGGCAGGCTGCATTGCATTGAGGGAAATGATTAATATTCATGAGCTTGCTATCTCTGTTTGGTGCATAATCCTCCAGGGAAATTGCAGTGTTAAATGAGTGACACAAACCTAATTTTATATGTCTTTTCTTTCCTTTCTTTCTTTTTCCTTTTTTTCCCCCTTTCTGACAGAGGAGTAATGTGCTTAAAATAAATTGATGGATGACCATCCATATTCATTGTGGGCATGCTTTGAGAGCACGCCTGGCTCCCATCCTCTCCCCCCTCCCTTCCTCATACCCCTGCACAGGAGTACGGCTTTGGCTGCCGGAGCCGCGGCCCCACACAGCAGCTAATGGTGATTTCGCCTTCTTTCACCATCGTTAAATAGGCCTTGGCTGACCCCGCTGAGGGCTTTCAGTAGAACAACAGCATGGGAGAAACCGAGCCACCTTGCAAGAGAAACTCAGCACCTCACAGGGCATCAATAAGACTAAAGCATTGAGCGAGGAGCTTGGGAAAGAGGATTGCTGCTGATAAAGAAGCTGAGGCTCTATAGCAGAATTTCATAGCAAATAGCAATGAATTTACTGACCGGGGCTATTCAGATGATATTTGTGTGAGTCCTTCAGCTTCAGGCAAATACTTTGAAGTGACTGTTTCCTGCAGCTCATGGGAGTTTGACTACATGTTCTAAAACGTCTAAGCACTCATTTGGCAAGTTAGTAATCGCAGCAGCATCATAAAGTCTCTTAAAGTGATTTTCAGACTGTCATCATTAATAGCGCAATCTTAGCAGGGCCAGCTGAGCCACGGAGCAGAGAGAGCAGGCATCTCAGGCAGCAAAATTCAAAGGACGGATGCCTTTTTGTGGGGGAGAATGTGGGCTGGAGTGGTATTTGCCTGCATTTTTCCTTAGGCCAGTGACTCCAGCCCAGCTCAATCCAGCTTTGGTTTTTAGGACACAGCTACGATGGGAGCCCAACAGAAGAATTGCTGCTTTGCTTGTTGCATCCCTCACACATTACTCTCCGTGGATCAGAGGGGTTTCCACGGCTGGTCATACTTCCCTCCTTAGAGCATCCTCTGCAGCCCAACAGCAACTTGCGGCGCTTAGAGGATGATGCTGAGCGCGAGACCTTCCTTGGCAATAACATCCAACCACACACGCAAACAAGCAGTTTGTTCTCCTTGGTGAATGGCACCACTGGGTTTTTTCTCTCGGGCTCCTTCCCGGCCTCCCAAGCACGTGGGCCAGGTGTCAAGAAGGGCCACGCTGGCCAGCCATCTCGTGGCCATAGCGGTTGCTGCCTTGTGTGGCAGAAGCCTTAAGACTTTCAGTCAGACAGTCTCCAATTTTAGCTAATAAACCTGCGTAAGTCTGAGGGAATATTGAAATAGTCTCAGCACCACTTTTCTGATTTATCCAACCACCCACGGAGGGAAAGAAGATTAGGTGGGAAGAGGGAGCGTGTTGTAGTGGGTTTATAACATGCCTGGTTGCCCAGGATTGGGGGAAGGCTACATTGGCTCCTGTTGGCTAGCCGCAGAGCAGATAAGGTCTTACTACCACTGCCGGCGATGGAAAATATCCTTTCGCTTAAGTGACAAAGGCTCGTGTTCTTGGAGGTGAAATATCAAATTTCAGTGCCGGGCTCTGCGAGGGAGTTGTAATTGTATCTGTCTGCAGCACGCAGATCAATTGCATAATTATTGTGCTCCGACCGCTATATCATACCGATGAGCCGAGTCACGCCAGACAAAGAACAAGCCCAGGAATGTATTTCCATGAAACAGCTGAATTACCAGGGAGCCGCGCTCTGCAAATGCATTATGCCCGCCTGCTCGGTTCAGGAGATGCTCAGACACGATTGACATATTGTACGGAAAAAAGCCTCCTGCGAGGCCCCTGGATGTTCGGCAGTAGATTGCAACACTGGCGTTGCCTTCATTTCCAAGGTGTCTGTTTTATTTCATTGAAGGAAAACGTCACAATTTATTGATATGCAACTTTATTCGGAAAGGTCTGCCCGAGCTCTGTGTAATGGTTTTCCTCTTTTCAAATCAGAATATCCAGGAAGGAAAATAACTCTCGAATATTTTGCTGTAGCAGGAAATATCTCTGTCTCTGGCTCCTTCAATATTAAAGAAGAGATTAGCAGATATCCTGGAAGCAGGCCATGTTATTCACTCTCTTCTCACTGAAGCCAAAGGTGAAACTCCCTTAGAAATAAATGGAGCAGGTTCTGCGATCGCTCAGCCACCGGGTTCATGTGATCTGCAGTGGAATTATTTCTCTTTTTGCGATAGGAACCTCTGGATACGTTTCTTCTCATCTGTGAACACAAACAGCAGTGCTGGAGATGCCGATTAACTGACGCGGTGGTAAAATCATGCTTCTGCAGAAGTTGCTGACTTCGGTGAGCCTGTGATTTGGTCCTTGCTGTGTCCAAAAAGGCCTGCACACCTCTGGACAGACCTTCCAGGGGTTAAAATGCAAAGCTCGCTCTGTTCCAAGAATTTGTTACTCTGAGACAATGCTTCTGCATTTTTGTCCCCTCCTTTTTTTCTTCTTCTTTTTTTTTTTTTTTCTCGGACAAATAGTTATGTGGCATGAGGTTGTTATAGTTGGAAACATCCCTAAGTAAACAGCTGAGCTTAAAAAATACTCCTTTTTTTGTCTGGCCTTTTAAAAAAATAGTAGTTATTGCACAAAAGAAGACTATGCTGATGCCAATCACTGGGCTCTAGCTGAAAACAGGAAGCCGCCCCGAGTGTCTGTCCCCAGCACTTTGACCATGCAGTTCGGACATGAAAAGCCTTGTTGGAGGATGTGCCCTCTGCTAGGAATTGGATTTCTTTATCTTTTTTTTTTTTTTTTTTTTTTTTTTTTTAATGCGGTGGAAGGCTGCCTGTCACAGATAAGTGTGTATCCTGCATGTCTGCTTCCTGATCTCAGCCAGACTTCATTCATTGCGCTGTTGATTTTCTGACCTCACTTTGAACAGGTGACTGGGATGGGCAGTTACCTGCTCATCCAGACCTGGTCTGGCAGGCGCTTCCCAGGTGCTCCCTAAATCCTCTGCCTTACCTTGTGCATCCTTCCATTTCGATACAAAAGACTGCCTTTTGCAGCTGTGCTTGGACAGCTTAAGAAGCAAGGAGAAACGGAGTTTGCATCATTTTCTGGTGCAACACACAAGAGCCCCAAGATCGTTCTGGATCTTGAAGCCCAACTGCAATAGTAAGCAGCCCAGGTCTTGCCAATCTGTTTCCCCAACAAATCCCCATGTTGACAGCTGCCACGGAACGTACAGGGATTCACAGATGTCACAGAAATCTTCGCTGAACCGGAGGCTGCCTTTTCCCAAAACAAGGGCAAGAGAGGGACTTCGGTTTGGCCCCAACGTTCCTGTGCCTTCAGTAAGAACTTTGTCATGGAAAAGGAGCTTGGGCTGCCTGAATGACTACATGTTCCATGAGTTCAGCTCAGGATCATTCAGCATCTGTTGTCAGTCCCCCAGAGATGCTGTCTCCTGCTGCCAGGTGCTATGCCTGCAGACATTTTACTGTTCTAGGTTTAAGCTGGATTTCCAGGCAACGGCTTTTTAATTTTTTTAATTCATTTTTCCTTGAGGACAAATCAGATTTCCTTCAGGTTCTCTTCTTCCATATCTCCTTCAAATCAGATTCAACTTTGAAGTGAGAAGTCCATGGTGGTGATGAACGTAGTCCATGATGCAGGACCAATGCATCAGTATGACCTTCGCCAGGTCTTGGGAGCCTACAGACCTCTGTGGAGACAAAAATTAGCTCATGTTACCAAGGTCCTGGATGCATTTCATGTCACAGTAGTTGAGAAGAGAGCGGAAAAGGCATTTTGCACTATTATGGAAATAAAGATGTTAGCTACTGTTTCCTAGAAATATACCACTCCTGACACTGCCCTCCCCGGCTTTGAGCCTGTCAGATCTACAGATTTAACTGAGCTGTGTTCACACCACTGTGGAAAGGGAAGAAGCCTGTTAGTTTTTGTTTTGTGAGGGCAATCGTAGGAAGAAACAATCTGGTCGTTCTTCATTTTGTTCATGAAAATGTAAAGCTTAATGTGCAACCTACCGAGCATCCAAGACCGCAGTAAGAATCAGGAGTCAGAGCTGATGCTCCGTACCTGAGGAAGAGCCTTTGCGTCTTTTTGGCAGCCCACCCAGTGATGCACCACATTTGGTTGTCGTCGGTTGTTGCCCTCGTCAGTCCCCTCGCCAGTGTCTGGGAAGGATTCAAAGAAGTCCCCCTTTTTGCCGTCACTTGGAAGTAGGAAGCTCGTGGGCAAGAAAAGTCTTCCCCTCTTCTCACCAGCACTCCCCTCACAGCATGACACTGCACGCCTCAGGGTGGCACGTCAGTAGTAGGACTTGCAGATCTTCCTTAAAAGAACACTAGGGTTATAAAGCCGCTTCCCCCCATCATTTTTCAAAGCACACAAAAGCGAGCGGGTACCGAATCTCTCAGCCTTTGTGCAAGGTGTCACCCAGCCAGCGTGCCCACGCTGCGATGGAGGGCAGGGTGCTGCGACTCTCCAGGAGCAGCACGGCGGAAGGGCTCGTGACGGTGCAGTTCAGTAAGGCTTTGTTAATCATTTAGGCAGTCTCCCATTTAATTCAGACATCTCAGTCTCTCCATTCGGTTCCTCCCTCGGGTTTTGCAGACTCCGAGCAGACAGATTTATTGGGGTCTTAAGCATAATCAGGAACAAATTAGCCTCTGTTAGGATCACACACTGGCCTGGATCACAGCTAGTCAAAGGCTGCCTCCCCATCCATGTGAGTATGAATTAAGTCATCGGATTGGAGTAGGTCTTGAGTATTCTTTTATCCCAAACACATGATCTTATCAGAAGCCCATTACGTTTATCATCGCATTAGGAGGGAACATTTGGAGCCAGTGCAGGAGTATGTTGCTATATAAACGTTGTGCTTACTTCAGTGCCTGTCGTGAAAATAAGTCAGTGCTTCAGGAAGGCCAGGGAAACGCTGTCTAAACACATGCGCCTAAAATTAGGCTGTGAGTTTCTGGGTACGTGTCTGCATCAGTGGGGTGGCTGCACTGGGGATGTGTAAAGAGAGCGTACATGTGTTTGTGTGTCAATGGTTCCGTCAGCGTGGGTGTGTAGCAGGACGCATTTGGGTGCCGGTGTTTCACTGGAAGTGCGTATCTGACCGCGCATGTGTTTATAGGCTGAAGGTTGGGTCTTTTGAATATGGTAGGTCTTTTCCTTCCCCCCCCCCCCCCCCTTTTTTACAGAAATAAGCTTCTTTTCATAAAATGACACGGAGACTTTTTCCAAAAATACATATTTTCATATGTTTGGGATTTGTTTTTGAGGATTTTTGATTGCTGACCACAGTCTTTCCAGAGCTGAATATTTCTCAGAGATTTCTGCTGAGGCTCTCGCTCAAACTGGGACAAAGTGCTCTGAGGCGGGTGAGCCGCTTTGCTTTATCCCGCTGTTCTTGGGCACAGCAGAGAGCTTGCCTACGCTTTGATACGTCTCTGCAGAGAGAGGAGCAGAACGAGAGATGCAGAAGGATAAGGGGAGGGAACCGAGAGCCATCTCCATGGCCATCGCAGTTACATGCCGGCTCTGCCCCTTCCTTGAGCTGGCCAGACACAGAGCCTGTCTCTCCCGGGGGTGAATGAGCCACGCTGGTGTAGTGCTGTGCCAGCATTCATAATCCCTGCAGAGAAACAAGGTGCGTTACAGGGATGTCCAAACTGGAGCTCTCTGGGCACGTAGGGTTCAAGCACATGTTCCCAGCTGGGGCACTACCAGATCAGAGCAGCAGGGCCCTGCTGGCATCAGGGCTGTTGGGCAATCCAACCCTGGGAGGAGGCAAGGCAGTGGGGGCCACCGGGGCCAGCAGTGCTGGGTTGCCTTAGGGCCCATCTGCACATCCACCAGTAATGGGACACCCCGGGGAGCCATTGTCATCTTTTGTCTGTGAAGCACTCTCCCAAGCGCTCCTCCTCCCAGCTCTTCGAGGTGTGTGGTATAACTTTGGTGGCTCCCAGCCATATGAAGATTTTAAGATGTGACATGTAGGGTCAAGAAGTTTGGCCACCCTGGGAATATTTGTTGTGCTCATACAGCTGAATGGCTTCCAGATTCATGCTGGCTCCTTTTCGCCAGCTCAGAATACTGGCCCAGCAAATACACAGTTCCCCACACTCATCCACGTACACAAGTTGGCCGCAGAGGTCGTGATGAAATGAAACTGTAATGACATTCTTCCCTGGTAGATTTCTCCATTCTTTCAAACTCACATTCTCCTAAGGACCTGGAATTTTGCATGGGGGACTGGGAGGAAGGGAGGGGGAAAGGAGTGAAAGTCGTTAAATAATTGAATTGCAATAAACTGATTTTTTTCTGGCTCATGATGGTATTTCACTGTGTAAACTAGGAGGAAAAATAAACAGGGGATTTAGTAGTTTGGAAGTAGCTCAAAATTGAGCAGCCGTTGGATTTTCTGACACCTAGCTTGAGATAGTCCAATGCTACCGACAGGACTCTCCTTAGGGATCGTTTCCATCAGTCCAGCTAGCAGCTCTGGCTAATTTCCTACCGTTTTTTCAGCAGGCTTATTTGCCAGACAAAAATACAACAGGCTGTCAGAACTGGATACCTCTGGGGACTGGCAATGATAATACAATACAAAATAGGATACCAACAGGTCAAAGGTTTCCATTTCACAGAGTACTCTAATGACTGAAAGTCATTATTGCTATGCAGTCTGTTTGAAAAGAGTAGATGGATCTCAGTTCAGTTTTTAATGGGCCAGTGTTACAGAAACAGCCTCAAAAATTTGGCATCTTTGTTGGCAGTCTCATTAGAGAAGCCGCAGAATAAATGGACAAGGATAATAAAGTCTCCTGCTGCTTTTGATCCTTTCAGGTCAAACCTGTGTCGTGTTGGTTGAAGCTATGTGTGTATGTGGGAAGCTTACCCTCACACTGTGTACGCTGTATCTGCTCTTTGGATAAACAGATCTGCTTGGCCCTTTGGTCACTACAACTGTGAACTTGGCAGTTTTCACCATCCCTAAATTCACGGTTGCTCTTGTTGTTGTTTTGCAGATATCTTTTAAAAACCAAAAGGGAAACATTGTAGACCAGACCCTCTGTTGGGATTTTTCCATCCAGGTTGGTGGAATTATGCCAACACCCACATTGTCTCTCTATGTATTTTCTGTCTCTGCTTTCTTCTGTTTCCATACTTTTCAATGGAGATAGATGAAAATAAGCAGAAAATCCCTTACATTAGGAAATATCTTGGGGGAGATGCCCCGTACAAAAGTTGACTATTGTTGCTTGGCTCTCTTAAAATCACCTTGCTGTTGCCTAGAAGTGACCGACACTTTCACTTCCCAGTGACCTGCTCCAGCAGATACACGACCACAGATGTTATCAGGTCCTAGCAACTAGATTGCAGACATGTGTAGCCAGTCCTTTGCGATTCCTCTTCTCTGCTTTCTCCTGGCAGATGAACCCAGCAGGTGCTATTTCCACGATGGTGATGGAGTATGTGAGGAATTTGAGCAAATGACCAGCATCAAAGACTGTGGTGTTTACACTCCCAAAGGCTTCCTCGATCAGTGGGCTTCCAATGTCTCCGTCTCGCATCACAGTGACCAGCAGTGTCCAGGATGGGTGGTCATCGGTCAGCCAGCAGCAACGCAGGTAAGGAAAGCATACTCCCCTTCCTCTCTTGGAAAGCAAAGGCCAGCAAGGAGCAACATTCATGAGCGTAGCTAGATGGTCAGCGTTCATGTGTGATGTTACCCCGGCCTGTTAACTCACCACTTCACCAAGTAAGGCTCCTGACAGCAGTTTCCCTGTTTCTGAGCCTGGTTAGTAGTGATGGGTTGAAATTCAGTTCCAGTCATTCAACCACAAACTGGCTGAAGTCGTGGCCTGCTTCATTCAGTAAACTGAGTCACCTCAACTAACTATCATCACCTAAAAGATTAGACAGGCTCTCTGCAGCTAGCACAGGGTACTGTCTTGTAGCAGTGAGTTCTGAAGGCTAATGCCGAATAATACAAGTGTTCTTTCTTTTTTAATAGTTTTGTGTTTTCTGTCTCCCAGTTTCATAAAAGCACCCTATTGTTCTATTCTGAGAGAGGTCCTGTCCATTCCCAAAAGCCATTCATTAGCTTTAACCCCCTTCTTACATGTCTCCTTTGTAACATAAATAGCTCCAGTTATCATAACTTTACATTTTGTCTCCCTGAGAGAATTTGATCCGAATGAGTTCAGAAAGACATTAGATAAATTCCTGGAAAACAGAGCTGTACACGATGCAGATGCAACAATCCAGATGCAACCCGCTGACCCAGGAAAGCCCATATTGCTTCTCGTTGGGTTTTTAGAGGACACAGCAAGGAAAGGATCATCATATAGAAGAACTGCTTTGTATATTCCTGCTTCAGCATCCACCATTGTCCCTCGCTGGACATAGAGCAGTGGATTAGGTGGACTTTTGGTTTGATGCAGCAAAGTTGTTCTTACAGTCTAATTATCTGGGAGGTGTCTTGAGTGGGCAGTGCCGAGAGGAATGCCGTGTCACAGATACGACAAGCAGATTTCTCCGTGAATAGTAAACACTGAGCATTTCCAGTTGGCTTGCAAGAGAAAACATCTTTATCCAAGAGACTTGGCCTTGTTCACATTGCACAAGTCTGTAACAAATTAATGACCAGGTCAGTTTTAAATGCACAAAGCATGGTTAGCTGGCATAGTACCAAGACAGAATCCCGAGCCCAGTATTGCCTTTTTGTCATGGTCTCGTTTATTATTTCACACTGTAAAAGGAACTTTCCTCTGGACCCCTACCAGTGCCTCCGTAACTTATTTCTCTTTCAAGCTCCCCGTGCTGTAGCACAGTCCAAAGCCCATGGTCTCCAGTTCAGGTGCTGCTTTCCGTGCGTGTCCCCAAGCACTCTGTCCCCGTGCAGCCTCTATGGAGAGCTGCCCTGATTTTCTCCTAATGCACTGGTAGAAGCAAAGCCACGCCATGCAGCAGGTAACATATGGGCCTGTGATGGGAGAAACACCACCACACGCGCACACAGCAGAAAGCCCTGCTGTGTAGCCGCAACTCAGGCGTGTTTGTTGTACCCAGATGAGATGAAGTTGTCACAGCCTTGTTTTAAAAAAAAAAAAAAGGGGGAGGGGGGGCAAAAAAAAGCTGTTGTATTTATAGGCAGAGCACTACCATATCACACACCAGCAGAGTGAATGGGAACATGCCTCCTGTTATTGCCTGGCCCCTGGGGAGATAACAGTGTGCTATTTACTTCTAGCAAAAGGAATTTTTGCTTTAGCTCAGCTGGTCCTATTACACCAGTTTGAGCGCATGGGGTTCATTGACCTTTTTAATCATACATGTTGAGAAAGTCTTTGTTTTCCCCAGGAATAAGACAGCCTCATCGGCTTGTGAAAGCACCTGACTTGTCACTCCAGAGAGGTTAGGTTGGGCAGCAGGTCATCAGTCTGTTAGCTAGCGGAGATGAAAATTAACCTAAGATCTCCTCTAATCACTGCATGTAATGATCACTGGTGTGTAAACATGTTTGGCTTCATTATCTGCGCAAGCATTGAGCCTTAGGGGTTTTTTGTATTGATGAAAGGAGCACCTTTCCTCACCCAGATATCTTTCAGAGTAGGTTGTGTGCTTGCTGGCGTTGTGCAAACTTTTCGTGTTGTTGCTGGGTAGTTTCCTGATTAATCAGAGTGGCATTTGTGTTGGCTTCTCATCAAGAATGCCATGAAAGATATGTTTGAGTGCAGTGCACAGCAATATACAGAATACATAAGCTGCCTGTTTGTTAGCCATCCCCGTTTCTTGTAATTGCCCCAGCGCGCTCAAGGTGCTTTAAAGCACTTTAAGCGTGTCCTTCATGATTTAAAATGTTTCTCATCCTTAGATACCTCAACACCCATTTTTCTGCATGACTGTCATAGTGTTGCCTAGGCTGTTCCTGAGGAGTAGGCATCGCAGGTTGGTTTGTTACTGCGGTGTTTCGCAGCGTTATGTGCCTGCATGCACTCGTTTACTGCTGGAGGATTGTTTATGAGCACAAGCCAGAGAACACTTTTCTATTATTGTAGGGTCGCTTCTGCAAACTGACCATCCTGCACCTGTTTGGTCAGTTCACCTACGACATTGCCTGTTTCCGCAGGGTCGGTTGTTCCTCTGAAGCAGGGTGCCCGCGCTTGCTTATTATTTTGAGATGGATCTTCCTTGCTGGTTCCTTACTCGTTAGTATGAGGCTGCTGCATGGCAACATACTAAAGGAGAAAAAAAAAAGTTCACAGTGTAAGGTTTGTTTTGAACAACAAAATGCTTACAAAGAATGACACGGTCTTGGCAAAGAGATACGCATTTGAAAAACGCAAAGGTCAAACAGCCCCCCCCCCCTTAAACAATCGCTCCTTCTGCAGAAGCAAGACTGATAGGCAGCCACTTCCACTTTCCTGGCAGCCACTCTTCAGTGCTGATTAAGAAATATTCTCCGTACTGACAGCATCATATTTAGAGCCAAAGAGGTCCAGTCAGCAACATTGCACCAGCACAGAAATGCGAGCATGGATGCAGGGTATTTTTACAGTTTGATTTCTAATCTGGCGCCCTCCACAGATCTTGAAGCAGACGCTGCTCGGTACCTGTTGTCGACTGCAGGAGGAATTCAGCAATACGGGCTTTGCACGCTCTTGGGCTGCTCTTTTCCCTACCGCTCTTGCTGTGAGTTTGTAAACAGCCTCTCCTTGCCATCCACTGGGTGTGAAATATTATCAGTGTTGATGTACTGGTTGTGTGGGGTTTTCTACAGCACTGTTTATTTCTCAGGGCCTTTCTTGTGCTAAAGATTATTGATGCTAGCATTAAGTCATCAGCTGGCGTATGCTGGCAAAGACTACAAAAAGGCAGCAGCACCGGGCAGATTTATACTGGCTGAAGGACAGATCCAGTAGGCATAAACAGACGGACAAAGGGTGCTTTGGCTGATCTCTTTTGTGAATAGCTGCAATTTTTTCTGTATTGGAAGTCCCCAGGGACTTATTTCCCTGACTGGTTTGTACCCAGCTAGGGTCAACCTCCTCGTTAACAGCAGGAGGGGGTAGGACGTGGCCTCCTGACACCAAGTTAAGCACACCTGGGCTTGACAAGACGTGTTTAAAAAGCCAACTTGTGGCCTACCCAGACAATCCCCATTGTATCGACAGCAGTGAAGCTGCATTGGTGAGGACTTTTAAGTAGGAACATGTGGTGTGGATTAGGTCACCGTAAAAGGTTGGCTGTCCTGCAGGGTTCAAGAAACCAGGGTCTTGCAATGGCCTTAGTTGACTCAATCTCCATGCTCTTATTGCACATGGTTTTGCCACAGTTTACACTGAGCGAGTGCGTTAGCTTATACGTTAGTCTCTCTTTCTAGAGTAGGTTGTACTGAGGAGGAAGGATTTGGATATTTCACCAAAGTGTCTTTTCTATACATATGTGCCTTTGGAGGAAGCCTCTGACAGGCCTGTTTCTGGAGGGTTCCTCTGTGGCTTGGGTGAGAGGAGCAGAGGCAGATGGGTGCTGACCAACCCCAGGAGGCTGGAGATGCCATTCTCCTATCCTGTTGCTGGTGGCACTGGAGAACTGATTTGTCTTCTGTTTCGCTTTGGGCCTTTATAATAGAGAATTATAAGAAGGGACTAATCTTTAGGTGGCTTATTGCTGACTTTGTTACTCCTGTCACAGGAATGTGTGCTCAAGACTTGGAAGTTGGTGTGTGCATTGGTGGTTTAGAAGGCCAGTCCCCCAGTAGCTATGTCTTTTGTTGCATTTCCTCCCAGTTGTGCAGAAGTTGTTTGGATCAAGTAACCATATAACCTCTGTGCCTAGGAATATCATGGAACACATCCTCCTAGAAGCTATGCTAAGACACATGGAGAACAGGGAGGTGATTCGAGACAGCCAGCATGGCTTCAGTAAGGACAAGTCCCGCCTGACCAACCTAGTGGCTACATCATTGGACAAAGGATGTCATCTATCTGGACTTCTCTAAGGCCATTAACACGCTCCCCAACAACATCCTTCTCTCTAAATTTGAGAGATACGGTTTTGATGGGTGGACTGTTCGGTGGATGAGGAATTGGTTGGATGGTCACATCCAGAGGGTTGTGGTCAACAGCTCAATGTCCAGATGGAGATCTGTGACAAGCGGTGTCCCCCAGGTGTCTGTACTGGGACCAATACTGTTTAGTATCTTCATCAATGACACAGACGGTGGGATCGAGTGCACCCTCAGCAAGTTTGCAGATGACACCAAGCTGAGTGGTACGGTGACATGCCTGAGGGACGGGATGCCATCCAGAGGGACCTGGACAGGCTTGAGTGGGCCCGTGTGAACCTCATGAGGTTCAACAAGGCCAAGTGTGGGGTCCTGCACCTGGGTGAGGCAGCCTCTGGTATCAATACAGGCTGGGGGATGAAGGGATTGAGAGCAGCCCTGCCGAGAAAGACTTGGGGGTACTGGTGGAGGAAAAGCTGGACATGAGCCGAAAATGTGTGCTCACAGCCCAGAAAGCCAACCGCATCCTGGGCTGCATCAAAAGCAACGTGGCCAGCAGGTTGAGAGAGCTGATTCTGCCCCTCTGCTCCGCTCTGGTGAGACCCCACCTGGAGTACTGCGTCCAGCTCTGGGGCCCTCAGTACAGGAAAGACATGGACCTGTTGGCATGGGTCCAGAGGAGGCCCACAAAGATGATCAGAGGGCTGGAGCACCTCTGCTATGAGGACAGGCTGAGAGAGTTGGCGTTGTTCAGCCTGGAGAAGAGAAGGCTCCAGGGAGACATTATTGCAGCCTTTCAGTACTTAAAGTGGGCTGATAAGAGAGATGGGGACAAACTTTTTGGCAGGGCCTGTTGCGATAGGACAAGGAGTAACGGCTTTAAACTAAAAGAGGGAAGATTTAGACTAGATATAAGGAAGAAATTTTTTACAGTGAGGGTGGTGAGACACTGGCCCAGGTTGCCCAGAGAAGTTGTAGATGCCCCATCCCTGGAAACATTCAAGGCCAGATTGGATGGGACTTTGAGCAACCTGGTCTAGTTGAAGATGGAGGACAGAGGGGTTAGACTAGATAATCTTTAAAGGTCCCTTCAAACCCAAACTATTCAATGATTTTTTTCTTCTCCCTATGCCATTGTTTGAGCTTGGTTTTCCCCTGTACAGAAAAAAAACCGCATAGCTCAGGCACAGTTAACCAAAAGGGGACTTTTTCCCAAGGCTGCTGGGCACAGACAGATCCTGGGATTCGTTTTTGTTCCCGGACCGATGAACACACCCTGTTCTCCTCTGGGTACCCCACAGGGGCTGCTATGGAGTAAGAAGTTGTGGAAGAGGATTCTTATTACATCTTTCCCACAAACAGAGGCCCCCTCCTGCCCCTATTACAGTTCCCACAGTTGCACTCATCGAGACTCACTGCAACAAACCTTTTCTTCCATGAGCAGAAAGATGTCTAGAATTGCAGTATGTCTGAAATCGCCCACAAAAGGAGAAGACTAGGAGCACAAAAATATTCTGAATACTAGAAGAAATGACATGGTAGAGCAAGGGCTCCAAGAGTGGTAAGAAAATACCGTAAGAAAATTGAAGAGAAAGATGACGAAGTTCTCTGCCACACAGTTTTATTCTGTCTAATAAATATAACACTGAAGATAATTCCCCAAAGATTCAGCAAAGCCAACAAATAGAGTAATCTTGAACAGGAGTGGGAAGAGCGGAAACCTGCAACTTTTAATGGAGAAGCCATCCCTTTCCTTTGGGGTGATCTTGCTGAGAAGAGGGAGGGTGTCTGTCTGTCGGCTCTGCAAGTGGCCCTTTTTGAACTTCCCAATTCACAGCCAAGTCCTGTTGCTCTTCAACGGTAAGGGTTTTGTTGTGGTTGGAGGGATAAAAAAATCCCCATTTTTAATAAGATGATTTGCTTTACAAATGTCTGTGTTATTTATGGCTGAGCCAGGCTTTGAACCACTAATCTCTGGAGGATGAGGGCAGAATCCCACTAAGAAAAACCATTAATGGAGGAACCATGAGTGATCAGAGACCAGTTCTGGAAAAAGATGAACTGGACACTGTGCACAGGCTGTCGCAAGAGGAATGTAGGTTTGCTGTACGCGTCTGAGCTCATTTCCAGTACTGGCTGATCCACCAAAAGGCTTCATCTTAGGTTACAGACTCTCCAAGTCTAAAGTTAGTTCAAGGGGGTCCAAAACTTTGTCTTTATTTCAACCTTTCCCCGGATACTACAGACCAGCCAATTTGGTCTTTTGCCTGAAGGCTGGAGAACTGCATCACGAGCCTGGCCCTGACCATCAGGCAAATTCAGGCTCCTTCCTTGGCTTAAGTGATGATATTTTTCATATTTTTTCAATGTGCAGGGATTAATGAAGCCTTATCACAGCCGCACTGCTTGGTTTCTGTTCCCTTTAATAGAGGTGGAAACCCGAGCACGGAAAGGTAAAGCTACCATTTGAGGATTAAACCTCAATATCCTTCAGAGATGTTGCAGGCACTGGGCATTATTGAGCCTAGACCTCCCCAGGACTAGGAAGTTCAGGACATCTTGAAAGGGAAATGTTCATATCTTGGATAAAAAGAGTACTCTTCAGGGCCTGCTGAGAGTCGCTGCCTGGGAGCAGAGACCTGGAAGGGGTTTGGGATCATTAAATCTGCATTTTAGCTCTGTCAGCCACCTCCCATCATCCCATTTGTGAATTAATCAGTCTTTACCCTAGCACAATTTGGCTGTTCATTCCCAGTAGAAAAGGTCTGGAAAACTGTCCCACTAACTCCTTGCTTTAATGGCTAGAAACCTTGTTTCCCGTTTGTCTTGCTGAGAAAGCTGGATTTTGCAACCTTTCTGCCAAAGGAACTCCACTGGTCCTTATTTGCACCTTTGCATTGCTGCTTTGCCTTGTTGGAGGAGATGGTCCATGCGAAGGGTCCAGAACAAGGTGAGGGATGCTACAAAGATGTGTGCCAACATCAGTGCCATGGCTCCTGCTCAGAAATGATCTCAGTGTTGTGGAGAGGTCTCTGAAGCAAAATATAATGAGAAATTGGATTTCCAGGTAGGCTGGCTGAAAAAGACTCAGTTGCAGAGAGATGGCTAAGAAAAAGTGTTACCCTTAAAGTCGATCCAGAGCTGGCTGGAGAAGAGAGGATGCTGCCCATTACCTGGCTGCTGGCTCCCTGCTAGGACAGACAGTGATTCCCTCCTTCTCACCCCTCCATCCCCACATCTTCCAGTGCTCCTCTGCTCCTGGCAGTAGTAAACCAGCAGACCCCATGGCTGATGTCGTAGCCTCTGGCCGATTTGTGTAAGGGGAGGACAGAGAGAACACAATGAGATGTCAGAGGAGATTCCAAGCAATTTTGCCAAACACTCAAGGGATATTTTTTTCTTTCCACTCCCCTCCCCCCTTAGTTTTTAGAATAATTTTTCAAGAGCACATATGCAAGTCATCTAAGGGAAACAGAACAGTGAGTACCAGGGGCTGGTACACTGTGTTCCCTTTGTGTACTGTAGAGAAAATAGATAAAAGAAACAAAGGATGATGCAGAGAGCAAAGCAGCCATCAGTAGTCTCAAGGAGGTTCAATCTGACCTTTTCAGAGATGAAGGTCAAACCAAAAATCTTCAGGTGCCGGAAATTGGACCCATCTTCCTAGGACCAGGCGACATGTACCACTAACGAAATGAGAGCAGAATTCCATGCCATTTGCTGTTGCTAGAGGCAAGAAGAAAGGCAAGAAAGGAATATTGTCTTGGATAATAATAAGGATTATGTGCTTCTTTAGGAAGTAACTTACTGTTTTATGATCATATCTGCTGTACCCCCAGCCACCCACCCAGATTACATGTGGTAATACAAAACAGCTTGGACCCCCCCGGCTTCGGCAAGCTGGAAAGCCGGACCCCACGACAGCGGTGGTGCTCGTTAGCATGCACTCTTCTGAAAGGAGAGAGACCCCCCTCCTCGGCCCTTGCCCCTCAACCTGCCAGTCTCTCTGTCTGCTGTTGCTGCTCACAAGCCTTTAGATGCAGAGCATGTCCAGCCGTGAGCGTGGGATAGCTCTCCTGCATCCCATCCGGGTTGTTTGTCTTGGGTCCCTCTCCATTCAGAGCAGAATGATTTTGCATAAATGCATCGACACGTCTGCTTTGTTCATGCATGAAGGGTTCTCGGCATTTCTCATCCCACCCCCGCCCCGGCCGTCTTCTCCCTACCCCCCTGGCATGTAGCTTCACCGGCTTTTGCGTGATGTCCCTGTGCAACAGCAAATAAACCTGCCTGAAGCATTGACAGTCAATCAAGCGCAGTTAAAAGTACCCAGTCGATTATTTTGGATAGAATTAAAACAAGTGATCAGAAGGAGAGGACGGAAAACAGTGCAAGAGCGAAATCGTAGTGGCCTTTACTATATAATTTGCTTTCATGTTCTGCACAAGAAAACATGTAAAATATGTAAACAGAGCTCTCCAGGATTGTAATGTAGCTACAAAGCCACAGATACGCAGGCAGGCAGGGTGCTATTCTTCAGCAGAACGGAATGCCATCCTCAAAACCACACGACCATTTCTTTAAGCCTGAAAGTAAACTTTCTCATGCCAGGAGCGGAGAATTTATTTTTTCTTTTAAATGAAGGATTGTCTGCACTACTTGTTCGGAGTATTGTAGGCATTTTAGCCCACATTGTCATAAGAGACCTCGTATTTCGAATGCCAATCGATTTTAGGGTCTTCCATCTTGAGATGTCTCTAAAAGGCATGGTTTTTGGAGGATGGTGCTTACCCAGCAGAGTCCTGAAGGTCTCTTGAGTCAATACCTCTGTCCTCACCTGCAAATAAGTATCTGCTTTAAAAAGAAAACAAGCAAAACTGAGGACCATTTGGACAGACTCTAAATCTCTCCTGAATCCTGCTGCCTTAGTTGGAGCTGTTGAAGAACCCCAAATCCGTGCTCATTTTTGAAACTACTGCCTGTAAAGTTGGAGGATCACTGTTCCTCTGAGGTGATTTCAGTGGTGAATCTGATAACAAGACATGATTCACCTGTCTGGTAAGTGGGCCCAGCTCCCCCTGCTATCAGCAGGAGCCTCCCCCAGGCCTGGGTTTCCACCGTAGCCTCGGGGTCTGGCTGCAAACTGTAGTTCGTGCCAGGAGATGGTTATTTGCATGATCAGTGCTATTATCTGCCTGTGCGTGTACCTACTCACTGGGAGAAGGCCTCCTTTCAGGAGAACATCGAGTTCTGCTTAGCCATTTTGGTCATTGGGCCAAAATCCTTCCACTTAGCACTTTGGGCAGTGGATCTTACTTTCCCAAGTTTTTGGTAATTAACCCTTGCATCATCACTTTCAGAGAAGACAAGTCTCTTTGTAGAGAGGGGAAGCTGAAGCACAGGGTAGAGATGACCTTCTTTCCACCTTTCTCCAACCAAGTATCCTTGAAAACTCTGTCCTTCTAGCAGAGCAGATCTGGTGCTGGTGCACTGCAGTGTGTTTACACTGTGACCCTTACCTGCTGCAAAAGGAAAGCCACGCTGTATGGACATTTAACTGTTTCCCAGTGGTTGTTTCTGGTGGGAAAGGCCAAGACTGAGCAGCCATGATTTCCTCCATCCCCTGTGCTCCCAGTCTGTCCTCCCGGAGCCTGCTCCTGGGAGGCAGTGAGGCTGAAGGAGCCGTGACCTTCCTCCCGCAAATGATGCTCATAATTCAGTCCCCACAGTAACTTCTTTGGGGACCAGCTGGGAGTTTCTGTGATCTTCCCTACTAGCCTGGGACACCAAGGATGAAAAGTTCCAAGTGGTCTTTTGGCTTAATTTGTTGGAGTTTGAGGTTTCTCAGAGCAACCAGAGCTGTTCTGAGGTTAGAGGGAAGCGACAGACTTCCCCAGACACCTGCAACCAAACCTTTGCTTGGGTGCAGATGTACATGGGCTGGAGGAAGCAACTGGCTCTCCCTGGATGGTCCAACTCATTCAGAGGAATTTGTTTGCGTGGCGGCGGTTTCGTTACTCTGCAGCTTCAGTGGGAAAAGCCCGGTGAAGCAAGGGGGAACCTTCTGATGTACATACCACAAACCGTGCCTTCAGGTATTAAGAAAAACAAGCCACAGGGTTTATTCTTAATGAATGCACACTGGCGTAGTGCCGACTAGTTGGATGGGAAACCGAAAGGCTTTGAGTGCCGAGGTGTAACCATAGTGGGCTCCCCAGGATGGCTCATGGTAGCTCTCCTCCGTGCTCCCCCCGCCGCACTCCCTGGGAGCCCCACCACAGCCTTCCCTCTCACTATTAAATTCAGGGCCTCTTCCCAATGCATCATCTCCCTGGATGTATCCAATTAAGGCCTGTTGACAGCCCAGAGCAGACTTATACCCTTAGGATTAGAGGCATGTGTACGTCTTCATATAGGGAAGGACAACAACGGGGTGTCTGGCTGGCTCGCTGGGAGTGCGGTGTGAGAAGCTGAGCAGCTTGGAGAGGGAAAAGGAGCCAGGGAGAGAGAGATTTGCACCCCCCAATTATCCTTGCTTGTGGAAATGCTGTGTGATGAGGGTTGCGTGTGGTTTACACAGCGTGTTTACATCGTCCATAACCCTAAACAAAGCTGAAAAGCATGACTTTGACTCTGGAAATAAAAGCGCTGGAAACCCCTGGTTTTCTGCACATGAGAAAGTTTTGTTCTTTAAACACACAGATGTTTTTAAATGAAAAATCACTCTTTTGACCTTTCCTGAATGTGATCATGTGGTCAGAGCTGACATTAACCACTGCACGGCTGTTTGCTTCAGCCGCAGGCGAAGCTTAGCGAGCAATCTTCAGAGCTCGTGGTAGCACCTGCGTTGTCTCACATCTCTTGGAAGCTGCTCCCGTGCCCCGTGTGCGCTGGGGGCGGTTCAGGGGAGGTGACGTTAGGTACGGGGACATTTAGGGTCTACTCCGACCGTGCTGCAAACGAAAGTGTTGTGGTTTTTTCCTCTTTGATAGCTGAAAAAGATGTGGCTTAATTTTTTTTCCTGTTTGTCTCTTGTTCTATCAAAAGTGCTGCCCAAGTGCTTCTAAGCATCTATGTCCACCTCAGCCAGTGTGTTACTCTGATGGAGAACTCCTCCTCGAGCTGAAGTTCTTTAGGGATTTGTTGTTATTGCTTTTGGGCTTTCTCTGTCTAGCTGTGTGCAAATTTATAGGACCAGCTTTGGGAAGGAAGGAGGGGATGTTACCAAGCGGATTGTAACAAGCCCAGTCCTGCTTTGCCTCTCAGGAGTGCCAAGCCAGCAAAACTACAATGAATCCAGTGAGTTGGATCCACTAATACAATCATAAAAATGTATTTCAGGTCCTCCTAAAGTGTGGCACACACTGTGCCTTTGACAGTTTGATTTTCTGATGCCAGCTGCTCCCAAATGAAACGCTCCAGTCAAAGGGAAAAAAAAAAGCTTTTGCTCTACTCATCAGTGGTAGAAGCTTATGGGATGGGATTGTTTTCCTTTGCCGCAGCACCCCCACGGCCAGCCTTGGCCCACAGTTCTACACAGGCTTTGCTGTAGTGGACCGAGCTGGTTCAAGTTAAAGACAGGCATTTCGGGAACCCGGGTGTGCAGCCAACAATAATGTTCTGGCTACTGTATTTGTTTAACCTCGCTCTCCAGTGGATGGATATAAAGTCTGTTAAAGCACTTATCAGTCTATAATGCCTTCACACTTTTGTGAGCAGCAATGTGGAAGTTGTAGACAGGAGCTTTTGCTGCGGATTGAAAATGTCTTTCAGCTGTAATGAGGCTGATGTTTGCAAAACTAAAGGTGTAAGGTGTTGTTTGGGCACTGTTTCTTTACGCTGTCTGTCTAGTGGGTTGCATTTGGCTGCTATTTCTACTGGTAGATGTATTTGTGAATTTGAATATAATAGCAGAATGCGATTTGGGGCTAATTCTAAGAATTATGCCTCCTAGGTAAGATCCTGGCAGTGCTGGGGTGGAAGATGCTGTTGTTTGAGAGCAGCATCTTTATGTGCTACTGCTGTGTTGAAGAAATAGCAAACGTCTGATGTGGATAAACAGGAGCACATGGCAAACTGCTTGGTTACACTTTCATGTGCTTCCTATGAGACTGTATTTTGCGTCGCTGTGCTCTTGGAGCCATCGTTTGCTTTCACATCCTTTCAGCATGCGTTGCTGAGTGGCAAAAGAAGCAGGGACAAGTACAAATTGCACTCATGAGCTCCAAATGCTGGTGTTTACTTGTGGGGTTGTGCGAAAGTTGATTATTAAATCTCATTAGCGTGATTATTTCTCCTTTTTCTCACTCTTTTTCTGTAGTTTCTGGCCTCGGCTCAACTGGTGCCTTTGGGGTGATCCTTTGAACCATGCAAAAATCATCTGGTTAGAGTTTTGTTGTAAAATCAAAACTCCATATTGTTTTTTCCACAGGTCCATCCTAGATATTTTGATTATGCCTGGCTGGATGTCAAAGCCGATGTGGGTTTGGGATAGGGCCAGTCAGAACTGATTTACAGTTTTTTCAGGTATACCATGTGAAGTTTATGGGTTTATGTGATTTGTATTTGAACTCACCAGTTTTAAATGAAGTTTCCTTTGAATCTGAAGATAACAGAAATTCAAAGGAGAGCTCAAAGAATGCAGGTCTGCATGATTTAAAAATTGAAATATATTGTTCATACAGACTCTTTGGAAGTGAAATAACTGCATTTTTTGAGAAAGCTAAAGTTAATAACACACATTGAATACACATGCAATCTAGGCCATCATCTAGTGGAAATCCGTATAGCTCCTATTCACTTTCCTGAAACTAAACCAACTTATATGACAAAACAAAATAGCCCGTGCATCTCCCACTCGTTTCTGAATCACAGCCCTGTGTTACATCCAAAACTCTACCCAAGGAAATTGCCCTTTGGAAATGAACACTATCATTTTTATTGTAAAGTAGAGGAATTTATCATCATGTCACACTGCAAACAAACTATTGATGCCATGTCGTACCGGCTGCGGTGTTTTCATACACATAAAGGTCACTTTCCAACTGCTAAAAAATCCAGCCAAACCTTCAGCTGAAACCCGGGGCTCTGTGCTAAGAAAGCTGTACTAACACGCTAATTGAATACTGTCTGCAAGGTCCAGAAACCATCGGCTGCTCCAGATTCAAAGGGGAAGTGGCTGTGCTGAGACTGGACATAGCAACTGGCAACGGGGCTTTGTTTCATCCTGCAGGAGACGTAATCTGCTTCCCAATCCCACAGCCAAATCCTGTTCTTCATTACACGGGTAAAATTGACAGATGAGATTTCCTCTTACTTCTGAGCCAAGTGAATCTGGGAGTGATATAGCATCAGTGCATTACCCCAGAAGTTTTATCAGCTTCCAGTTGGTAAAGCTTTACTATTGATCACCTGCCTGCATGCCTGTGTCCTGGAGCAGGGCATGCTGCAGTTTTTCATCTTTTGCCATCAGACCTTTCAGTACTCCAATGCAAACAGGGAAAAGCAGACAAAGAGCACGAAACTTAGTAAAACTGTGTTATCAGACAAGGACAAGGAGAGGTTTGGAGTAGAAGCTGCAGTTTATGAGCATCGGAGGTAAAGGAAAGTTGCTGCTGAGGAAGAAGGAGCAGACGAGAAGGTAAGAAGGCTATTGAAAGAGGGAGGACACAACTTTGTCTCATCCTCTTATGCTTATAACCTATGCTGCTGAATCTCAGGTTTGGTTTTGGTTTTTGGTTTTATTTTTACACGACAGGATATTTTAAATTCATTGTTAGTGCCCATAAAAATTTAATATATGTACCAGTTTGGAAAAAGTAACTTTGAATGCTTTCTTTAAGGTTTAGAGGCCAACCTGAAATGACCCAATGCTGACTTTCATAGTTGGGCAGACAACTGTTGGCTCAAATCTTCTGACAGGACAAATCCAGAACACTAGTAAAGAGACTAAAGCATTTCTGACCAGAATCTAGAAGAAAACACAGAGAAAAATTTCTGATGTCCTTTGAGTAAGCCTGTGTATACAATTTCTATCTGAGCTCTGCAGGCTCCTGAGGTTTGAAATGATCATAGAAATTGGCTGATTTTTGAGGTGTTTGTTGGAACGCAAATGGTGCCCTTTTTAATGGTTCAGCGCTCACTAATGTGGGCAATTTCATTTTTTCTGTAACTCCAACCCAATTCCCAGCCTAAATGAGAAGAACAGTGCAACAGCTTTCAGAACAGATTGGAGGTCTGTGCTGCAGTCGGCAAACTGGGTGGTGTCCATGTGGCAGTCAAGCTGCCTTATAATATTGGGCAATAAACAAGCAGGAACCTTTCTGATATTTAGCAACTGCACCATAGTTTCTCATCCTTGGGTAAGATTAACCTTAGGTCGGCAAGAACAATAACATATTTAAGAATAAAAGGTCTGGGTGACTGCCAGCCCCCATGTCTGGCAATGGAGAGAGAAAGTTTTCGTTTGTAAGAGATGTGTTAAAATGCTGCTTATGTCATGGTTGGGATTCTCTGGCATGTGTTGAGTTAAATATAAGTAACATTCTGCAGAGCAGTCGGCTAAAAATTGTAGATTAATTATGTTTCAGTATTACGGTTGAAATCTGTTCTTTAGCTGGATCTTCAACCAACAGAACATGTCCTGTTTGTGCCTCCACGGGTACATCAGCCCATGTGCAACCTCTCTCAGGATGTTGTGTGCTCCACAAATAGATGGTACTGTGGGTTTTACCATTAGGTCCTGTTCCTGCTTGTTCTGTGGCCGCTGTTTTGCAAATGGGACAGGGTATAGCCCATTTCATCCCAGAAACCCGCAGTGTCGTCTGTCTCGGTACAGAAGTGGCAGCAGCACAGTCCCCAGTAGAAAGCCTCACGTTTGGGGCGTGATAACCACTTCCACCCTTCTCCCCCAGAAGGAGGTCGCTCCATGCAGCCTGGTAGAGAAGTGCTTGCGATGGCTCTTCACAGCTATACTTGGCTTGAAGACACGGTCTGGAGGAAGCCCCGTGATGGGACAACAGATGGGATTCTGGGAGCAGACAGATCTGCGCACTGGAGATTTGCTCTGTTTGCAGCCGCCGGTGGGCATGCAGACAGGCACGTCCACTCCAACCGCGGCGTCAGCCGTGTGCCAGAGCTGAGTAGGGCAGCCTCCTAGTTTAAATAGCAGCTTTGCCTGTCTGCGCTTAGAATTATTTTGATGTTACAATGTGAGAGGTGAGAACCACCAGGGTATGCAAAGCCTGTGGTGTCTGGCTGTGCTTGCTCGATGGGAAGGACAGAGTGGGATGGCGTCTGTTTGTGTTTAACCCACTCCTGTGGGGAGGTACATCCTTCACATGTGTACGTGCTTGTTTGTCCCTTCTGTTTGTAACATCTGAGCATCTTTTTGTGGCTAATGGCTTTTACCCTCAAGATACCCGTGTGGTGTGGGGGAATATCATCCTTGTTTTACAGATGGGGGCCTCAGGCCTGGAGAAGCCAAGCGCTGCCCAGAAGGTTGTAATGGGGCCATGCAATGGGCGCAGTCAGGTTGAGACTTAGTCTAGTGCCCAGTCTGCAGGATCAGTGATCCTTAACCTGGGGTTTGTCTGGAACAGGAGCCCATCAACACAACTTAACATGGCCCGAAGTCACAGGATGGTTGGGAATCGTTCACAAGGGTGCCTTCCAAAATTTGCTCTTCAGCAAATTTTCCCATATTACTTTGAAGGAAAATGTTACGAGGAAATGGAGTTGATTGCAATAGTAAATGCGCTTTAGATGTGGCAATGAACTACGCACTCCCGATATATCACTTTTCCCTTTCTGCTGACACATTCCTCGGTCCCCTTGAGTAAGAGAAGGAAAACAGGAGAGGCGGTTTGAAGAACATGTTGTCCCTGTGATTGACAAGAGGTTGTATAAATCAGTCAAAGGGAATCCTCCAGGCATTCCCTCTTGTGGGAAGATCCCACAGTGCTCTCTGGCCTTGTTCATTCTGTCTCTCAATGTTTGTGTACGAAATGTGTGGGTGGGAGACGAGCTGGATTAGAACCTCCGAGAGGAACAGACATCAGCTCTTTTAATTGAAAGCAGCTTCCTAGGGAGGGGTATGACATGGGCTTCCAGTAAGTAGACACAAATAGTCCCCAAATACTTTGGAGCAGATACTAAGCTCCTGTGGATCCCAGTTGCTGTGTGGGTCTGAGAACCTGGATAAGCCCCAGTGAGCAAAGTTTCGAGTCCTGCGTGATGCCGTCATTCTTCAAAGCAAATACTTTAGTGTCTGGTAACACCCTGAAATGAAAAGTACATCTATCCCTTCTTCCCTCCACAGCTGTCAGGTGCTTTAGCTGCTGTTTTGCATCACTGTAGCAAACTGGAGGATGTTAGGAAATAATTTATTTCTCATAAGCCTGAATTCCTATGAATTTGTAGCCATGGGGAGAGATGAGGCTCTGTCTTCCAGGCCATTGGAACTTGTAGCTTAAAAGTGGTGGTACTGCAGTAATAAGTGCCTTCACGCTTCTGTCATTTTCTAGGGATGCCTTAAAAGCAGAGGTGTGAAAGACTCTCCCAGCAAATGGTTCTCAGACTTTGCAGTTGTGGTGTGACGCTCAATAACTGCGTAGAATTGACAGGGGGATGTATTTACCACGTGTGTTAGAGCCTGTTGAAGTGCTGGAGTCTGTAGGTGATACGGACCATTTATCCAATCAGATTGTTATTACAAAATCATAAAGAACTTCTTTGCCATTAGCTGAGTTTACTAGATAGCAGCTGGTGTAGAGAAGGCTCTTGTAGCCCTTCCTAATGCCATGTCTGTTAGACATTTTCCCCACTTCTCAATTATACTCTTCTCCTAAAGGAACTTTTTACCCCGGTGCCACTTTGAAGCACTTGTCTGAGTAGCAATGGATCAGCCTCAGCAGGAGGAAGCTTATCTAAGTTGTTCAAACCAGACCAGTCTACCGAGTCTGCACACCTCAGCTGCACATGTCTCGAACACTGGCTCTTTATGCAATGTTAAGATTTTTGCTAATATTCGCAGGCAGAAGGGGAAAGTGCTAGAGTTCACGCAGGCACACAAATCAAACAAGACATTTAAAAGTTATCAGAGATTTCCAACCCACCTCAGCAGGGGTTTATTTTGGGTTTGATTCAAACTTTTGGTGAAGGTCTGGGTGATTTCTTAATACAGGTTTTCACTCATCCATTAAGTGGCACTTAAAATGCGCCGAACGTCAGTACTTTTGTTTCTTTCAAGCACCTTTTTGGACCAACAGAGCAGGAGAAGATAGAAGAATAAGAACAAAATCATATAAAAGTAATGAGACCTTTGTTCATGTCAAAGAGCTCTCTGACCATATAAATTGCAGATGTGGGTAAGAAATTCCCTAGCTGGAGAGGTATTAAAATAAAAAGCATGCTCCCAACAAGAGACAGGCCGCTGAAAACGCAAGAAGGGAGGATTGCGAAATGGTACATGTCGAATTGCTGGCCTGGATTTCAAATGCCAAAGATAGTTTATGTAAAGCCTTGCTCTGCTGTAAAATGTAACACTATCCACTGGCTAGCCTCAATGAAGCTTGGTCCCAGTTGTTTTAAAAAATAAATAAACTAAAAATCTTCTTCCAGCCCATTAAAGCTGATTTATGTTTTGCCCACGGATTCCTCTGTGCTGGATCTTGAGGGATGCAGATTACAGAGGTGATTACCTCACTTTTAGCCAATCTGGTTTCTCCTTCCCAGGCATCCCAGGCTCTCTTTGCATTGCCCAGGTTTTGTCTGCCGAGACCCAGAGGGCAGTTCCGTGCAGAATTACCGAGTGGGCATAGGATTTTGAATGGTTAAAAGCATCTCTGTTAATTGTCTTGTTTCACTTCAGGGTTTTCTTTTTGTTTTAATAATTGGGGAAATCGCTTATGGGAACAGCTTTACTGACAGCATGTCACCACCTGATTGCTCAGTTCAGGCTCTGGTCTTGGAACGAAATCTAATACTGTCCCCAAGAGTACATAGCTCCAGTTAGCACCTAGTGCAGGTGGTCTGGGTGCTCAGTCCTAGGCTGTCCTGTGGCTAGCACAACTGCTGGAGATGGTTTGGCCTCTTGGGTGACATTTGCAGCTCCACTGCCACTATACTTTGTGATCACAAGGAATTCCCTCTATCCCCATGACTCAGGTAATGACAGTCACTGAGTTCACCAGTGTTGTGAATCTTACCAGGTCCCCTTCACATGCCCCAAGAGCCTCAGCTGGAAGCATCCTTCTAATGCAGTTGTAGGCTTTTGCATGGTGGGCATTCCCTCTCTTGTGTTTGTTGGGGGAATGAAGGCTATGGTCACGCATGGTTCTTTTTTGAAGCAGCTCCACTGAGCAGTGTGGTTTCAGGGTAAATCCTACCATTTCTTGCAGCTTCATTTTCACGTCTTAAATGCTACCAGCACTGCAAGGCTCTCTGGTACTTAAATTCAGGCATTTTCTTCTTTGAGCTTTTCATCCATGCCAGCACTTGGGATTCATCTACTTGTTCTTTATGGAAAAGAGCAGTTTGCTTATAATCCCACTGCTGCCTGCCGTGGAAAGTGCTGTAGGTGTGGGAAGAAGGTGATTCCACTTAGAGAAACCACTTAACAAAACAAGAAACTAGTTTGCTTAAATTGGGTTGTAGAGGCAGGCCTTTCCTGGCTATGCTTGCTTCCAAGTTTACATGGCCATCTGTGGCTTCCCTGGGGTTACAGTAACAAGCAGGTTTAAATAGGACATTGCTTGAGTACTGTGGAGAGCGTCTGCAGGCTGTCTGTGCTGTGAGTTGGTACGTTCAGAAGTGATCATCACTTGGACTACAGTGGGAAGAGTCGTGGTCCATTTGGGTGGGAGCAAACTTGTTCTGAATGCTGTCAAAGACCTCGTACCAAATTAAGAGGAAACTGTTGGCTGCCATCCAGCTGCTGTGAGTCTTTAGCTCCTTTTCGTGTTTCAGTTTTTCTTATTGAGGTGGAAACTCAACTTTTGAATAATCTCATGGTATTTAGAAACGTCATTATTGTGTATTATTTTATTCTAGCAGTGCACCTGGACTTTTTTCCCCACTTTAAACAGTTGTAATCGTTCCTTACTGTTGTCTACATCTGGTTTGGTGTTTCCTTTTTCTCCCACAGATGTGTCGAACTAAGGTGATTGACTTGAACGATGGTGTCTCTCAGTATGCCTGGTATCCTTGCACGGCCAACTTCCAGTATTCCCACATGACGCAGACTATTTTCTGGCTGAAGGTAGGAAGTGCACATGTCATTCAGAAGTCTCCTCTTTGCCTGCCTGTACAAAGTATCTCCAACAGCCTTCCCCGGGCCAAGCTGCTCCTTTCTTTGAAGTATGTTTAGTGCAAAATAGCAAAACAAAGCCTCTGAGCACTGCCTAGGGAGTCAGTGGTGAAGTCCCCTCCTGTGACAAGACTATTGAATTTCTGAGAGGTTACAGCTGCAGGGCTGTTTGACTCGAGTTTATCTAGTTTGTGTAGGAGTGATTGGAAGAGAAGACTTCTGTGTGACCTGGGATGGGAACTGTTATTTTAAAAGTCCTGGACTGACTCTTGGGGTTTTTTTGAAAGCCCATGACAGTTCTCCACCTCAGCCTTTGTGGGGCTTTTGTTTTCCCAGGCTTATTTTTCCCAGCCTATGGTAGCTGCAGCAGTCCTAGTTCACTTGGTCACTGATGGGACCTATTACCTGGATCAGAAGCAGGAGACCATCGGTGTGCAGCTGTTTGACACCAAAGAACAAAGCCATGATCTTGGTAAGACTGTATTTTATTCCCTCTGTATTGCTTGCTTAATCTGTTGGTACACCCATTCACAAACTGACCAATACTCCTGCTCAGTTTTCCCAGGATCAGACAAAAAAAGTACTTGCTTAACGCTCCAAGACCTGAGTTTCACTTGAGTTTGTTGAAAATGATGCGTCATTTTATACAGATGTTTCTCCATACCTGTTCACTATGTGTTCAGAAGTGATTAGTGCCTCTTTAGTCATTAAAATAAGCACTATTTCAGTGCTTCATGCACAGCACCTCCCTGGAGAGACACTGAGAGTGATACAGATGAACTGCTGGTGGCAGGGCGAGAGGGACCTGCACCACCTGGTGCAGCAAATGCTTCTGCTTCACAAGGTGTAGTTGGGCAGATCTCTAGTCCTGCTCGCAGGGAGGTTTCCACAGCTATTTAATGGCTAAAATTTTTCATGCAAAGTTTGGTGAAGGTCTAACACCAGGCCACTTGCGGGCTGCTTGCATGGCCTCAAGCAGATGTGCCTGACAGAGGCTGTGGACGTTCTAGTTGCACTGAAGTGCCAGGATAGACCATTTTTGCCTCTACCCTGGGCACAGGTTCCTGAACCAGGGAAAGTTGTGTCTGGTGGATTGCTTCTGGCTGCATTTAAGCTCCAGGACCAAGGAGTTCACCCTAGCTCCCAACTCCATGTCAGGGTAGGACTTGCATAATCCCTTTCCAGCTGTCCCCTGCCCTTTTTCCCACTGGGAAGAAAGCTGGCCGTGTCGTCCAGTTTATAAGGAAACATAACCCCCTTCCCCCAGCTTTCTATTTTACCATAACTTTGCAATTTTGACAAGCTGAAACTCAAATGAACTTCCTACTAGTGATGAGAAGGAGAAGGGACACACACGAGTACCAGGTGTTGGATGACTGTCCAGGGTAAGATATAATTTGGTGGGGTGTGGAGGAAAAGGAGGGAAGTATTTGTGGTGTCTGTTGTCTGAGAACAAACCAAAATTCATCGCAAGTTGTGCAGGTTGAGTCAGGATAGCTCCCAGTTCGCCAGAGCCCCTGGCTTAATCTTATCCTCCTCCTTTCGCAAAACAGTGGCACATAGCTCTTTCCCTCTGAGAAATAAATGATGGAGACACAGGCATGCCAACAAATACTTAATGCGACATTTTATAGACAGGCAGACAGATTGTGAGAGAAAGAGAACAAGAAAGAGGAGCAAAGAGGAAACTGAGGTTAGGTTTCGAAATCCTCGATGAAGTTGCAACATGAGTTTGGCATGGCTCAGACTGGTGCCTGGAGATCTTCACAGCTGAAATGCCGCCTGCATCATGGAAAAGCCCCTCTGACCTTTCCAGAAGAGGCTGGCCTGGAGCAGAGGAGAGGTGTAGGTGGGCTACCCAGAAGTTCTCACTCAGGCAGAGCTCCCAGTCACTGTTTTGTCTAAGTTCTGGGTGCAGCATTAAGTCCTTTTCCTGGTTATTGTATTTGATGCATTTGAATTATCACCATGGCAGGCTAGAAACTGCAGCTGAGATGCAAACTTTGGCATGCACTGGGTACAGGATTGACTGCAGATGGTCAGCCAGCCTTAAGCAGAAGTCAGTGGCAAACTAAAAGCACGTCCAAAAGGAAGTAACCATAAATTAAAGCTTGATCAGTCCTCAGTGTGCTGAAGACACTCCCATGAGCAAAATGCAATCTATCTAGAAGTGCAGTTTCCCACCTTGATCAGAGCAAGTTTTTACTGTGTGGACTCCCAGAAGATAATGAGAAGCTTCTTCTGAGTCCCGGTAGGATGTGGAGAGGTTGGGATGCCAAACACCTCGGCGCTGTTAGTTCAGAGCCATTGTAGGCACTGGGGTTCAGCTGCTGGGTCCTTTGCAAGAGCTGTTGAGCATTGAATAGGTGGGTACAGAGCTACAGAGACAGGGGCAAGCAGAGAGACAGCTCTAACTCCCCTGCCATGGGCACCTGCGTTATCTTGAGTGCTTTCTTGCTAATGAAGGCAGGTTAATTAAATGAACCTGACGTGTTCAGCCCCCGTTTACCTTGTCTGGGTCAGAAAGCACCAGCAACTGCAGCAGAGCTCTGAGGGTCTGTTTTGTTGTGGACACCACCTGAGTGCAAGGAATGAAATTGAAGTGAATAAACAGCCTCATACCATAAGGTCTTTCTTGGCTTTCCATCAGAGAAGGCAGAAACTTCCAAGGAATTTGGGAACCCGGGATTTCGAGTATTAACTGCACCTGTTTGTAAGTGAGAAACGTGCACCGTTCCACAAGGAGCTGATATCAAAAGACCTGTGGGAGGCAAGTAGACAGGGAGGTTATTTCAGGGTCAGGTAAAGACCAAAACAAAGAGAGGTTTGCTTTTTTATTTTATTTTTTTTGTTACAGGAAGACTTTTTTAAAGTAGAGGGTGGGAGATAGATGTTTAAAGAGAATGGTCAGAAGTCTGTCTTAATTCACAGGAAATCACTTTCTAAGGAGAAAAATGAAAACTTTTTTATTCCTTCCATTTTGAGTCAAGAAACCTGAACTGGAAAAAAAAATAAAATAATAGAAGTCCCTGAGCCAGTTAAACATGCAAATAGAATTTATTTTATTTTCAGATTCGTAAGTGTATCAGGGTAGCCAAAGGGCCTGGGCCAAAGCTGTTGCTGGGGGAGCTCCAGTGAAGCGAATGGAGCTGGAGCCAAGCTGATCCTCGGAGCGATGCCACGGAGCCATGGAAGCAGGGCTTTGCAGGCAGCCGTCAGGCCGTGAATCTCAATTAATGAATTTCGAGGCCAGCCGACAGCTGTCTGTCCTTTGAGTTACCCCTGAGATGGATTTGGCCCATTTGAATTCAGGTTGCCTCTACTTGAAAGTAGGAATTTCTTCCCAACTATCACTGAGTGCCTTCTCTGCTGAAGAAAAGGGATAAAGAAGTCTCCTTGTCTCCTCTCCAGTGCTTCTGTGCACCTCGACCTCTTCAGACACACTTATTTTCCTGAGACACAATTATTTGCTTCTCAAATGAGATCACCTCTAAAATCCTCAGTAGGTCCATCACCCTCGTTTCTCTCTCCAGGACCATCTTTGCCTTTTTTAGCAAAGAGCAAGATACCTTAAGGCTGAAAACCATCAAAAAAATCAAAACTGGGCACATTTAGTGTAAAGCTCATGCAAAAACGTTTTACGCTGAGTGCTAATGACATGCACAGCTACAAAACAGCCACTGGTGCACTGCCCGTGGTGCACAAAGCCACCCAGCCTGCCGGCACCATTTGATGCGCGGTATAAAGGCTCCAACTGTCCTCCCAGACCGGTTTTACAATAGTGCGACTCCGCTTCCTCCGTGATGGTTGCTCCTGATTTAACAGAGCACAATAGAAATGTAGCTGTGGTCTAAAGAAACTGCTCTGAGAGCCTGCCGCGCTTGCGGAGAGAATGGCAGCCTTTCTTCAGCTGTCTGGAGGGATATACTTCTCTGCTAAGCTCTCCGGAGCGATTTGGGAAGCCCCTCCAGGCAGCTTACCATAACTTTTCAGCTCTATAGGGCCATTCCTATGGGTGAAATGCTTCTGAAGTGCTCATGGCTTCGGGAAGCGATTGTGTTAAGTCTGACCCTTCCTCTGATCTTGTCTCTCCTCTGGCAGGTGTCCACGTCCTGAGCTGCAGGAACAATCCCCTGATTATCCCCGTCATCCATGACCTCAGTCACCCTTTTTATCACACCCAGGCTGTCCTCATTAGCTTCAGCTCCCAGTTTGTGGCCATCTCCGGGGTGGCCCTGCGTTCCTTCCACAACTTCGACCCCATCACCATCAGCAGCTGCCAGCGAGGACAGACCTACAGCCCGGCGGAGCAGAGGTGAGCCTGTCAGCTTGCTTCCTTCAGCCTCGCCACCCACCGCCCCCGCGCCGCCCGCCTGCGCCGGGGGTTGAGAGGAGGCAGGAGGGGCACCGCAGCTGAACCCGGCTGACCCTTTTGTGTCGCTGGTGAAAAACCGGCAGTGTTCTCATTGATCAGGATGGATGGGACATTTAACCCTCATGGGATACTGTTAGTGAATTATTTCCTCTTCCTTTCTCCTCCCTCCTTTATTCCAAGCTTGGAATTGGGGCCAGTTAACTCTCCATACATTCCCCAGTACGGCATCGTTTTCGCCACTCATGCACCGGCTTCAATCTAAACCGCTTTGTGCTGCTGAAGTGCTACAGGGACCTCCCACGGAAGCGATCGCGCGGAGACAAAGTGATGCTTGTGCCCCAGCGGGGCCAGATCCTGCAAGGTGCTTGGCCCCGTGTTGCGGGTGCTTAGCCACCGGCATTCGTGGTGCTTTTATGGCTGGGTAAGGGCCCTCAGGACCTCTCTGGATCCGGCCCGCGTTCTGAAAAGCTCTGTGGGACCCCCCAGGATGAAAGGTTTATGGCTACCGTTTTATTCTTGTTGTTATTACAGACACATCAATAGATCACCACCAACCCCTCTCAGTCTCTGCTTTACAGCATCCCACAGAGATTGTGACCTTTCATGGCCTCTGGTGCGGCAGCTTCATGGATCCTTTCAGCGAGGCAGTGAAAAGAAGAGGGGAGAATTTAGCAAAACCCCTGAAAGAATAATTATTTTTTTTTTCCCTTTGTGAATTCAAAGTTGTGAGCAGTCGTCATACCATAGCGGCAGCAATAGTAAAACAAGTTGCATATCCCAGCAAACCTCTGCTCAGCCTCCCAAGCAAGCTGTCAGGTTTTTTGATAATGTTCTGGCTTGTTTTTAGGACCTGCTTTTATTCCAGGAAAGGCGGGAGGGTGAGAAGGGGGAGAGGGAAGGGAAAATAAAATTTAAAAAAAAGGAGCATATCTATAGCTAAATCAATCCAGTCAGTGTGTTCTGACCTAGATTCAAGGAGTCTGATCATTCTGTGCAATAGGTTGTATAAATGCGGAGGCCCAAAGACAGCAGGATCAAGTTTCAGATGAGAAGTCTAGTTGTGGAAGTTTGGCCAAATCCCAATGCAGAAGCAGGACAGAAAAAGAGCGAGAAAGACCCACTGGAAGGAGATGGTGAGAAGCAACAGGGAGCTCCAGAGGGCTGAGACGCAGGACCACATTCCTCCCTCTCAAGTTTTCAGTAGGAATTGAACCATTTGTTCACTTATGAAATTAGAAGTGCTCTGTGTTTAGAAAGTTACTTCCTTAATAAAAAATGCATTCCCCTTAGGCAAAGCTTCAGCGAGCCTCTGCAGCCCAGCAGAGTAACCTTTAGAAATCTCTTGAAGAAGAATCACCCGCCCTTTGCCTCTTCTTTTTCTTCTTGATTTTTTTTTTTTGCATTGTTTTCTTTTCGTGATGCACTGAACCATCTCAGCCCCTTGCTCTCAAAAACTTCAGTCAGAGCCTCGCTCGTTCAAAGTAACGTTTTAGGTCTTGCAGGTTACAACGCTGGATTGATCATAAAGTTTCCCATGTCAGTCATGGAACTAGAAACTCCCTGAAATAAAGCCCTGATCCAAAGTCAATTGAAATCGGTGGGATTTTTTCCATTAATGACAGTGCTGTAGTGGAAAATCTCCAAGTTGCCTTGTGGTGGGATCATTTTGGGTGACCGTATATGCTTTCTTCTTCTGTACAAGAAACTCTAAGCAGTTCAGGTATCCAAGTTGTAGAGAAAGTTGTGCATTAAGTTGTGCAGCCAGGAAATAGGTGATGCCTTTGCTGTCCCTGGCTATCTTTTTCCTTCATTATTTTACCCAATCTAGCAAGAACATAGGAAGAGGGATTTTTTAAATTTATTCTTAACCAGTTCAGCAGCCGGATATGGGTTTTCTGCCTCTCGTGCTCATGGTCTCCCCATCAGACCCCCTTCGAGCGGCAGTCCCACACTGCCCATCCTTCCCTTCTCTCCTTTCCCCACTGGTTTCATTTGCCTAATATGATTTTTAACATATTTATTTAATTTTTAAAGGAACTTTCCTTCCTACGTGTAAGCGTCAATTGTACCACTTTCATTTTCCTTAGGTAAACATGGATATTTTTGCCTGCTTTTTGGCTTCTTTCTACAAGAGATACTATTTCTCTCTCTTTAAGGAGAATTATTTTGTTTGGAGAGGATTTACAGCCAGATACAGGCACTTCTAGGCAAGGGTGCAGATTTTTAAATATGTGAAGGAAAAGATATATTGGCCCTTAAAAGTTAACACAGCTTTTCTTTGGAGGGTGAATGGATCACTCCCGTGGGTTAGTGACAACTTAATAACTGAAAATAAAACATGCGCTCACTCTTCTTTCTTAAAATATGTATTACAGTTAATATTGTAGAAGAGAAAAAGTCCCATTGAACTTTATAGGTAGTTGTCCTCAGTCATCATTAGCTCTTTTGAAAATCCATTCCATCCTTCTGAAGACATTTATAGAGGGTTTGAAAAAATATGCTCTGTACTTTCCGGTTGTATTTTTCCAGTTGTTGTTTTTTCTGCCGCAGCTGACCACAGGCTCTTTTTTGTTTTCAGCAGAAGTTTACCTCACTGCTGGAGATGGGCTGTAAAAACGACACGCTTTATTTTCACATTGCATCCTTAAACCAGATATAATGCCCCAGTTAGTTCTTCGCGTGCGCTTTACAGCTCAAATTATTACACTTTTATTATTTCCTGTTTAGCCTCGTGGAGTGGACGGTGAAGTTGGGTGTGCAGATGCAGGGGTATAATTGCCCACCCCGCAGTCACTCGAGCAGCAGGAAAGCCTGGTGCATTGGGGCTGCTTCGACAGCGGTTCCTCAGAAATCAGGTTTTTGTCCTTTTCACCATGTAGGAGACATCAGCGGGGGTCTCCCATCCCTGATGAAACAGTTCTTGTGAAGCGCTGCTTTTCCTCTGTGGCATTTCCCTGCCACGTTCATGAGACCTGTCCCCTCCTCCATCCCGCCCGGTGCCATTTGCTCCTCTCCTGGAGCCTGCAGGCGGGAGGTGTGAAAACCCAGGTAGACACTCCAATTCAGCTGTCAGAATTGTGGATTTCAGGAGTTTTCAGCTTTCTTATCCTCCATTAACTCCATGTTTATAATGAAGATAAGCCTCCCCTACCTGGGAGCGGGCTCTGGCTGCCCACGGCTCTCCGGTGCGCGTGCCCCACATTGTGCAGCTCCTTGTGCTTTGTAGTTGATGTAGCAAAAAGATTTTCCTTTTCTTTGGTTAAATCTTGATACAAATTCACTGTTAGGGTGGCAAAATTGCTTCTGCAGGGGAGATTTGGGGTCTACCTCCTTCCATAAGTGTGCACATCTGGGTGTTTGACAGCCAGGGGGGACCAGCACTGTAGACCAAGCACCACTCCTGGCCAATATGCCACCGCCTGTCCTCGCCCCGGCCTCTGCGAAGAGCTGTCCTCTGAGCTTCACCCTTAGCTGCCCCAAACAAGCCCCAGGGAGACGTAGCCCACTCCAGCTCTTCTCTTTGTCTTGTTCTCTCCTGCTGTCAGCTTCCTCAACGAGAAATGATGAAGATAAATCTTCAGCAGCAGAACAAATGCAACCGCCCTTTATACCTCCAGTTATTTTTTTTTCCTTTTTATAAGGGGGGGGCCAGAAAAAAGGGTCTCCTTATCTCTTTTTTTTTGTGATTTAATGCAGCTTTCTGTTTCCCGATTCAGCTGCCTTTCCCCTGCCCTGCGTTCTCTCATTAAGCGCAATCTCTGTCAGCTTGCTTCTGGTGAAATTAATGAATTTCTCACAGAACTGTTAATCATAGAAGCTTTGGTCCGTGACATGTGTTATAATTCAGTGGGTTTTTAACCTTCGCCCCATTTTGGTAATTGGCAAACGGCATCATTTGGCTTTTATTAAAGTGGAAGGCGATGCGTTTTCTTTGTTTGCCTGGACAGACTCTGACAGGGAGACCCACGGGGCTGCTAACGCCCAGGCACCCGGCCCCACTTCCAGGCTGGCAGGGCGAAGGGGCTTTCAGAGCTTTATCTATTCAATATGGACCCCCCTGGGCCGGAATATCTCGCACAACGGGGTGCAGGCAGACTGAAGGCAGAGCCAGTCCCTGGGGAGGATGTCGCCCTGCCAGTGGTGGGGACAGCGGAAGGGACGTGCTGGCTCGTGCTTTTCCTTCCCCCACAGCTTACCTGTTTTCTGTAAACCTCTGGGTTTATCTGCGTTCCTGACCCTATCAGTTAGAATTCAGGTTTTGTTGTGATTGTTATCGGAGTCAGGCCCAACGGTATGGCAGTGAGATCGCCGAAGGGACCATAGGTGATGCTACTCTTTCGGTCATTCTCATGGACCAGATTTGAAGGCAAACACCTAAAAGGAAAGGGCTTGATCCTTCTTCCAGTGGCACAGTCAACACAGGTTCACCAGTCCCCATCGAGCCCCAAGGATTAAGGTAGATGTTCTTGGAGATTTTCTGTTAGTACAAGGAGGCCAATGTGTTTTAGCTGAAGACTGAAGAAGATGCATTCATTGCCACCTTTGCAGTTCATACTTTTTTATTTCTACAACAAGGAATGTGGCCTTTGCTTTTTAATATGGTGCGTATCTTTAGATTCAAGAGAGAGAACCTGCTCTTGCCTTTAGGGGAATCTCTACAGAGGAGAAGACGAACCCACTGTAAGGATAAATCTGTTAGAAACACCCTCAGACGGTTACCTCTGTGTGAGTTGTACGTATGGTGGCACAGAACAAAACCAAAGTATGCTTCAGATCTGCAGCCCAGGCTGGCTTGAACTGTGGAAAAGGAAGTTTTTCCTATGTAGGATAGATAATGTTGTGACTCTTCTCATAACAAGTGTATACCATGAGCTTTTATGCTCACCTCTGCATGTGTATGTGTCAGAGCTGTCACGAAGGAAACAAATAATTAGGGCGCTATGTTAGGATGAGTTCTTGGAAAAGTGCTTGACCTCAGGGTTAGGAAAAGAAAGTTTGGCTGCTGTAAGCTTTTCGAAAGAGGAAGTCCTGGATTGTTTTTATGTGAGGAAGGAAGAGTTCCACTTAATTGTTATAATTCTCTATAAACATGTTAAAATACAAATGTTTCTAGGATTGTGTCACTAAGACCCCAATTTAGCAAAGCCCTTAGCTATTTGCTTACATCCCCCTGTAGTCAAATCTATCAGTGGGACTTAACCGTGCTTTTGAAGTTAAGCACATATTTAAGTGCCTTGCTGAATTGGGGCCAATATTGGCACAGAGAAGTAAAGATTTAGAGGCTAATGACTGAGCTCATTTAGATTAGGGATGGGCAGAATGGATTTGAATAAAGTAAAAACCGGCTCAGAACTTCAGCCTACATGTGAAGCTACCTCACTTCAGGGCTTTTTACAGCATTGAAACGGTCTGCCATCATCTATATTTTTAACATGCTGCAGGCAGTGGAAAGTGTGCAAGAAATCCACTTCTCCTTGCACTCAGCTTGGTGTGAAAATGTCGCTTTTGGAAATCATACGCTGCCGGGGCGAGAAGAGGAAGAGGTGAATCCTAAGGTGGACCTAGTAAAATAAACGCAGTCAGGGAATATCCCAGGCACTGACACTTGTTCGTTACATACGTATCAATAAATTATTAAAGTGGTCCTTGGGTCACTTGCATAGCTTTTGTCCAGACCAGCTCATACTCTGGCACGCAATTCCCAGGTGCGTTTGGGGAGTTAGGATAGACCAGGGATGATTGGAAATAGGCAGTTTTGATGAAGTCACCCAATTTTGGTTGCAAGAATATGGGATAAGCTGTCCCATGCCAGGATTTCATTCTGATACTCTACATTGTTTCTTTCCCCAGGAATGCATAGTTTCTGGAGCATGTGATGATTAACCACTGTTAATGGCAGGACCCATGCAAGAGCTTCTGTAACCCACAATTCTGTAATATGGATGTGATGGGTTCTTTGTCTAAACTTCCTACTTGGAGATATTAATTTCTCCGTCTTAATTCTGCATTTGCAGAACTCAATTCAGGATCGTGACTTCAAAATTCGTTGGGATTTACGGCTGACAGTAGCTGATACCAAATTGGAACCAGTAGCTAGAGAACCAGAAATATTTAAATTGGAAACATTTGGTGGCAGTGGTTGTTTTTTTACAAAAAGTGAATGGTTGTATTGTTTGTCACTGAAGTCATTCATATAGAGTTACAGACAGAGAGAGCTGCCCAGATGATCTGCTAACCGAGGCATAATCTGGAGCCTGGAGGGGGTGGCTAAAAATGTTCCCTGGCCATTTAAGAAGACCACAAGGGGACTTGTAAACAGAAAGAAGAACATCACAATAAGTGTTTCTTAATGCCTTTGTCTGTGGCGTTTCAGTTCTGTAGGACTTCTAAGCCCAGGCTTGCTCATCTGGTGTCCTGATATGAACTCAATAAACCAGATTCTTTTTCTCCTTTACATTGATGGAAATGAAAAGCGATGCCACTTACTGCGGTGACGTTCCTCCAGATTTCCCTTTGTGCAAATTGCAAAGGTTTTCTTAGGCTCATCCTTCCCTGTGAAGCCATTCAAGGCTGAATTCAGTGCTGCATTGATGTGTAGCACATTGATTCATGTAAGATATTAAATGAAATAGGTCTGCTATTATTTTATTTTTCCAACTTTAGTGCAAAACGGTTTTCAGATTTTGCGGGAGTTTTGCAATGGGCAGTCAAGGTTCTCAATATGTACTTCTGAGAATGGCTTGGCAATGGTGCTCGCTTTTTTCCTCACTGAGTCAACTGCCTCGTCACTGGAGCCCTGGCACGGGAGGAACTCGTACTGCAGCCTCAGCGTCTGAAAAATGGAGGGGAGCGAGGTGACGGTTAGCCTCCATGGGTACATGTAACTGGGACACGAAGGGAGGATTTGACAAGACATCATTCATCATTTACACTCTCACTTAACATCCATGTTCAGATATTCTTGCTAGTGTTGACTGGTGACTTACTCAACTAGCAGTGCCGTGAGGTCAATAGTAAGGTGCTGCTCCGCTCGGGGAGCCACAGTGTGTCTGTGGTCTGTGGTTCACACTCTTGGGCGATTCATGTTGGGTGTTTACAAGACAATTGCACATAGCTGTTCTCCTCACCTCATTTCTCTGCAAGAGAAGACCACCTGGGCACTAGGATATACTGTCCACTTGTTCTTCCACCCTCTCATCCATAGTCTTATTGATCAGCGCAAAGTGAAATCAATGGCAGTTTAAATTTGTATGTCAGGCTTTGAGTTGCAGTGACTGGAAAACACGCATGAAACCCTTGGTATGGGGGGCGGAATCCTACCGAAGGCAGGATCGCTCGGTGTAGGTGAGCTCTGGCAGAGGATCATCTGTTCTGCAGAAGTAACGAGCGTCACAAGTTGTAGTGCTGATAGACAGGGCGCTGTTTGTTGCATACAGGGGTATCGAGTTGGCCAACACAGAGGTGGAATTCTCCTTTCTCAATCCTGTCAGCAGCAATACTTTGTGCACAATGAGGAAATAAGTTCTTTCTGAACGTAGGAATTGTTTATGGCTCATCACACTCCAGGGAAGGGCCGTCACTGAACAAGCAGCCTTAAATTACAAGCAGCGGGCACTACCCATATAGCACTAGTCTGGGACAGAGAAATGAGTTGTGGAGGTATATAATACTGTCGTTTAATCTGATCTAGAGCTCAGTAGAGACATGTGCAGATGTGCTTCTCTATCAGTAACATGGGGATAACAATACCAGCCCAGGTGTCTCACAGGGGTGTCATGAAAATTAATTAGATAATGTCTGCACAATGCTATGAACACAGCAAAACACCATGTACGTGCCAAGTCCTGGGCTTACTAAGGTGGATGGTGTTTTGGTGGCTGTTAACCCTTTTTCTAGGAGATGGGAATAGCTTGCTTGTAATCTGTTTCAAAATATGTGTATTGATGCTTTGCTTTCCCTTCTTTCTGTAACTTTCTATAACTTTCTGTGTTTCAGGTTCTTCCCTACCCACGTAGATGGTGAGATAAGTCAAGGTTTTCCCTCCTCAGAATTAATTTAACTGTATTTAATTTAAATTAATTTTAATTTTCAGCAGAGGCATATCACCTTGTAGGAATCCTTAACCCCAGAAATTTTGTCTCTAATCCAGCAAAATGTCTTTGCACTTAGAATCATAGAATGGTTTGGGTTGGAAGGGACCTTTAAAGATCATCTAGTCCACCCCCCCTGCCACGAGCAGGGACATCTTCAACTAGACCAGGTTGCTCAGAGCCCCGTCCAACCTGACCTGGAATGTTGGGCATCTACCACCTCTCTGGGCAACTTGGACCAGTGCTTCACCACCATCAGCGTAAAAAATTTCTTCCTTATATCTAGTCTAAATCTACCTTCATGCTTTAAGACTCTTGGCATTTTCATTGCCCTTTAGCTGAGGGGCTGCCCCATAATCACATTTGAACATGCGCTACAATGTTTGACTAGCATCATCAGAGATGGTGAAAGATTTTGTGTAAACCAGACGTCTCCGTGTATGTGAAAATAAAACAAACCCCTCTTTTTACAAGTTGTGCTAACTGTTAACAATAATTTACTGTAGGGAGAGCAGACAGTTTCTATCTGGGGAAACATTTTATGGATGGCAGGACAGCAACTGGAGAGATCTGAAATGACAGCATGCTGTTGAGCTTGATAAGAGCTTATCAACACAGCTACACAGCTGATATTTGGTGTTCCTTCTGAAGTGGAATAAAATGAATGTGTTGATTTCAATCGAATTTCTCCAAGATAAGGGTGTCTATCACAGAAACCCTTCCTCACACGTACACACATGCACGCTTATCACTAGCAATATCGGGCACTCCTGGATTCAGCAGAGATTTAAAATTGGATGGGGCATAAGGACTGCTCTTGGAGGGAGAGTGCTCTCCTGGGATGGATGGATGCATGCATGCACCCGCGTACGTTGGTACAGGAGTAGGAAGGTCACAGTGCAGTTGAATATTGCAGAACAGAAAGTAATTCTGCAGAACTGGCAGGCTCTTCCCTTTTGCCACAAGACCTGGAACTTGCTTTCATTGTCATCACCGTTACCACTGTCCCTTCAGAGGACATAACTAGAGGGTGTGCTTGTTGGTGAGGAGCCCTTCACCAAGTCGGGTTCAGTATGCAGTCTGTGTACCTGCTGCCTGGCGAGTGATGAGTTTGTCAGTCAGACATGCTTGCTCTTGTGGAATGAATGAATTGAATAAAAATACTGCTTCTTGTCTTCCGCCTAGCTGTGTCCACTACTCCTGCGAAGCCACCGACTGCCAAAAGCTGGAGATCGAGAATGCGCTGCTGAACTGCACCGGTGGTGGGTGGTACAACGGTGCCCAGTGCAATGTGAGCTGCAAGACAGGCTACATTTTGCAAGTCCAGCGAGACGATGATCTCAGCAAGAGCCAGGTTTGTTCTGCTGGTTTCTTATGACCCACAAGACAGGGATGAGCAAACACATGTGGAGAAATTGAGAAATAACCTAGCCTAAAACCCAAAATCTCAGCTCAGCCTTGGGACAACGCCTTATCCGGGTACTTCTCATCAGAATGGGAGCCGTCTGACTCTGTAGGAAGAGGCACTGACAGGGAGCAAACCTCAGATGTTCCCCAAATTTAGACATTTTCAACCCAAAGGTTTAAATATGTGTTCAGGCCTTCTGTGATCTCACTGGTTCTACTCAGCCAAACAGTGTTTCTTGAGTTGGTTTTTTTGGGGGTGGGGTGTTTGGTTTTTTGCACAACCAGTTTCTGGGCAAAATTTCTCATTTTTATTCCTCGGGTTGAGGCTAACAGTGTCTTAACTCCTTTGCAGTGTTTCAGTCCAGTGAGCAGAGTATTGAGGATATCTATCAGTTTCTTTAAACATTAAAAAAATGCAGATCCTTTGTGCTGGGGGAGGTGGACAGGGTGTAGGTGCAGCATGGCCCAGCCTCGGCGTGCCGTTGGGAGCAGGGTACACAGGATACATGGGCGCAGGGCAGGCATCCCAGTTTGTGCTCTCATCTCTAATGCTGCCAGATCTCGTGAGCGTGACGTGGGGCTGGTTGCCCCCATCGGCACCTTCTCGCATGTTGTCAGGGCAGCACGCACATCTGGGGCTGGGGAGGGTGGGGGGCAGGCAGCCGTGCTCACAGCCTGCCTTGTATTTGTGAAATACTGTGTTCTTCATCAGCTCGCAGAGGGGGCAGACAGAGTGGAGGGGAATGAGTCAGCCCTTTCAACTCAATTACAAAACAAATACAGGACCCCGCGAGCTGGGCCTCTTCCATCCTAATTGGCATCAGCACCAGAACCCCAGCTCCAGCTGAGCATTTTTACAGAACAGAAAACAAGTTCTCAAACGAGCCTGAATGGCTGAACCAGGAAATAGTTGGAAGGGATCTGTACATTGAGCACGCAGGAATCCCAAACCAAATAAAACAGCCTAAACATGTTTCACTGGCACTGTGTTATTTAAACGCAAGAACTACCTTTTGGGGAGACTCAGCCAACTGTATATGGTTTTGCTCCGAGAAGTTTGGTTTCAGAGCCTTGATCAGACTCATATGACAGGAGCGGAGGATTTTAGCACCCTTAGCTAACGTGATTCACTGCCTATTACAACATGCTTCCTCTCACCCTGCTCTACTATTGCACTTCATCATCTTTTTTCCACTGATAAAAACCCTGAGGCCAGTGGCTTTGTTTTGCTCAGTGCTGTGCAGTCACTGTTCAGATCAGGGAAGGAGTGGAGCATCTTAAAGATATCCATGTTCAGCTGAGCACATTAAACACGTGCTTTAAAAGTTTATTCGTGTGCTTTGGAGATGTGTTGAAAAGCACCGGACAGTTTCTTTATCATCTTGTTTTATTTCTTTGTGTCAGGTGCTTCCAGCCAGAACTTGTGGAACATGTAGGCAAGAAACGAATTATCCAAGAAGGTCCAGAATCCATGGTTTGGATTCCTTGCATTGTGTTGTATTGAATTGCATTGTGCTCCTTCCACAATTACTTCCCAGCTTCAGCTCCTCTTCTGGTCACAAGCATTTGGAGATGAGATAGGGCATGTGGGTAGTTTTCTGTGCGCAGAAGGACTTTCTGCCGTGATTGAGGAACCTTGCACAAAGCTGTTGGCGGTTCCAGTGTTGTCATTTAGTTGGATATTTTGCTAGAATGACTGATTATTAGGATCTAGAGCTATTTTTTTCTCATTTAACTGACAGTGGGGAGGGCTGCATGAAGAAGAGGAGGAAGGAAGGTAGCTTTGCACATGCTGATGTTTCACATGCTTGGGTAGGAAGGAGGCTGAGGTGAGGTGCAATGTCTCAAAGAGCAGACTGAACATCGGTGGCCCATGACCACATCATGCTGATGAAGATGATCAACAGACCAGTGAAAACACCCTGGTTTAGCATCTGAACTGCATTTGTCTTCCATATTTCACTCAAAGGCAGAAAAAAAAGGGTGAACAGAGAATTAAAAGCAAAATTTTCAAAAGCACCTCAGAGATGTAGGGGCACAAGTCACATTTCAAATCAATCTTTTACATCTAAGGGGTCTTTGAAAATCTTCGTAACAGTTTCTGCACTTTCTGGCCTCTGTGTCTTCTGAAGCCACCATTTTAATCAGTCTTGGGGCAAAACATTCATTCATCTTTGCTCTCTGAGAAGCTCCCATTCTCAAATTCTGTTAAAACTCCATAAAATCACCAAATCCTAAACCCGTCAGCACTATGTGCAGTAGAAACTGCTGTTTGAAAATAAGAAAAAAAAAAAAAAAAAGCTGAACTGTTTACAGACTCTTGGGCTCTCTCTTATCCTCATTTAGGGACTCAGCAACAACAACAAAAAAAGGGTTTGCATAGTGATGGAGCAAAATCCTTCATGTACGTTTCCCACAAAGAAGATCTCGGGATGTTTTCATTTTCCGCTGATTTCTTCCCACCCTCCTGACAACTCCATTGCTCTTTCTTCTCCTCTCCCCCTTTGTCTTTCACTGCTTTCCTCCCCCTTGTCCTTCGCTGAAAGCCCCGCTCATTCAGTTCCTTGTTGTCATCTCTCCTTGAAGCTACCACCACTGCTGCTCTGGTCAAGAGGTGTTATTTAAAACCCAGCAGCTCCCTAATGTTGTGCAAAGGCATCATCAATCATGCCAGGAAAAGAAAGCGCGGCTCATGTGGGTTCAATTAGAAACACAGTAGTGGGCAGAAGTGGAAGAATACTTAGAGGGGAGGGCACAGCTGTTCATTTTTAAGGAGAGGAAACTTCACACGTGAAGCATCGCTTGAAGAAGGAACCGGCTGGGATCTTGGGCAGCAGGAAGGAGACATGAATTCTCTCAAGCTCTTAAAAGTCCCAAGAAACAAATCTTGCTGGCACCAGATTTGTTTAAGTTTGCATCCTCTTCACTGTATTGCACACTGTATCTTTGGAGGCCCTGGTTTTTCCCCTCTTTTCTCCTCGCCCGCCCTCCCTCCTTGCGTAAGCCTCTTTTGGAAGGCAGGACATGAAGGGAAGCAGTTGCTGTGATGCCAGTCAAAGCAGCACAAAGTGCCCAAAGTGGCAGCTAATAAGCCAGATGAGAAAGCCAAGTGCTTCGTACGGACTGCTGTGAGCTGGGTGACCTTGTCAGATCAGACAGGCGAAACAGGCACGTGCCTGCTCCGGCTTCGGGTGGGAGATCTGCAAAGGCAGACACAGATGCTGCCACAAAGACCCAGTGCCGGGTCCGAAGGCACCGCTGCTCAGGCTGTCGGTTGGAAATCCCCCCCTGAGGTGCAGTGTGGCACTGGGGAGAGCCAAGCTCCTGCTCAGCAGCCTGAGGTCCTGCCCCTGAGCACTGCAATGATCCCACCTTCGGCTGAGACATTGCAAGAGGGAGAAGCTGAAAGCTGGTGGGTGCCATCTGCAATAATTTCCATGGTAGGGTTGTCCTCTGTGCTTTCGATCAAAGCCACTAGTCTTTGTCTCCATTGCGGGGAATGTTCTGTGTTACATTCTGCTGCAGACATGCATGTGCTCCTATTGCTTGAAGTGATGACGTGATAGACATGCTTTAAAATCTGCCATTATTATGTCTGACCTTGAAAACCTCAGCTTCTATCGTACAAAGCATGGAACAAATTACTGGAAAAAGCTGAGAAACCAGGGTCTTACCCACATGGGCACAGCTTCTCTGTGTAGGAATGGCCTCGCCAGTATGCCAGGAAGAGGAAAAGCCATACAGGTCTGGTAGGAGGTGACTCTTCCAGATTTAGTTAGTGGTTTTGTTGGGAAAGTTCCATGGGGAAAAACCCAGAGATGAAAATGTGGAGAGACTAATTTTTTTTTTTTCCCCTCACATAAAGGTCTAGAACAGGGTCATAAATAAAGTGCAGTGGCAGTATGGCAGTATGGCTCTAACGAGGGATGCCTTCCAAGGAGAGGTGACCCTAGGCACGTTGCATTCCCAGCAGGCTGTAGTGTCCTGCAGCAAAGACCACGGCTGCAGCTGAAATACCCTCACAAGTGTTAGTCTGGGCAAAACATTCTTGCCCATTTTGTGTAAGGTGTGACTGTCATACACAGATATTGCTTCTGTTTTAATTTTTGTTTTATATTCTGGATTCTGAATTTGTACTGTAGAGCTACATCTGATGTGCAACCCTGTTGTTAGAGAAACTCCCTTGTGCACCATACTGTGTCTCAGCAGCCAGTATCAGCTGGTAGGAGCAATCATTCATACCTAAACTAGATCACACCAACACGAATAACTGAATTCTTTGAGTTGAATCTCCTATCACTGATAGAGCAAATGTGGAGGTGATGCTGCTGTGTCTATGCGTTATGAAGACATGGAAATATGCTGTATCATCCCTTCTCCTGTGGCCATCACACCACAACTTCCTGGAAGCACAGGCATCTTCAAGTCATCAACTGTCTACAGAATATATATATACTTTTTAATGGAGCAGATAATCTGATAGGCAACAAAGGCAGAATAGCCACTGGGGGAGCAAAATGATTGGGAATGGGAACACAGAGTGTCACTTCACCTGAGCGCTCCGAGAATCCCAGAATGCGCTACTCTAAATTTGTAGAAAAGACATTTTTTTCCATCAGCACTGCTCCCTGTTTAAATAAACTCCACGGTCTAGAAAAGGGGTTTTGTGCCCACTTGGGAAGTGTCCAGTTTCTCAGCTCTGGGACTGCTTTTTCCATTCTGAATGCAACCATATATCAAAGAGAGACAGGTCTGAACTTCTGTTGAAACCATTAGGGTGTTTTTGCAAAAAGGGAATCCAGGTCCCTTTGATGTGTGCTAGAAAAATTCCCCTTCCTTTTATAAACCCAGATCAGTGGTCGGCGGTGCAGATCTCCTGTGAGCGTACCAGCCCTGAATAAAATATTCCCTGGAGGCAGAGGAGTGCTGCTGTACGGCTTGGTCAGATTCCTCACCGGTATCTTCCCCTTCTTGTGTTTGGGTTTCTCACATCTCTTTTTCTTCTGTCCCTCTCTTTATTCTGGTATGGAGGGAGTCCTACTTTCAGATTCTTCACTTCTAGTTTTTAATAATTTTCCATTTTTAATTAAAAAATGGTTATATTGTTTATTCTGTTCTCTCTGCCAACATCTGTTTGTCCTTCGGTCACCCAGTAAATTCTTCATCTTAGCTTTGGATGGATGGCTCCTTTACCTCCCCCCCCCCCCCCCCC
>VFFE01007666.1:78558-100146 GCA_008921705.1 Burhinus oedicnemus | reverse complement strand
TGGGGCACAGGGTATGTTTCCAGCCATCCAGTGGTTGCTTCCACCATTGTGAGCACATGGCGCTTGCCTTGGCGGGTTTGTGGGAGTGTCATATAATCAATCTGCCAGGCCTCCCCATATTTATATTTTAGCCATCGTCCTCCATGCCAGAGAGGCTTTAACCGCTTGGCTTGCTTGATTGCGGCACATGTTTCGCATTCATGGATAACTTGTGCAATAGTGTCCATGGTCAAGTCCACCCCTCGATCACGAGCCCATCTATATGTTGCATCTCTTCCTTGATGGCCTGAGGTGTCATGGGCCCACCGAGCTATGAATAATTCACCCTTATGTTGCCAGTCCAAATCCACCTGAGCCACTTCAATCTTAGCAACATGATCCACCTGCTGGTTGTTTTGATGTTCGTCAGTGTATATGGGCATCTACATGGCGTACTTTCACAACCAGATTCTCTATCTGGGCAGCAATATCTTGCCACAGTTCAGCAGCCCAGATGGGTTTACCTTTGCGCTGCCAGTTGCCCTGCTTCCATTGCTTTAACCACCCCCACAGAGCATTTGCCACCATCCATGAATCAGTACAGAGATAAAGTACTGGCCATTTTTCTTGTTCGGCAATGTCCAAGGCCAGCTGGATGGCTTTCACCTCTGCAAACTGGCTTGATTCCCCTTGTCCTTCAGTGGCTTCTGCAACTTGTCGTGTAGGACTCCACACAGCAGCCTTCCACCTACAATGCTTTCCTATAATCCGGCAGGACCCATCGGTGCATATCTCTTCTCATTTTCTGGTAGTTTATTATACGGTGACACCTCTTCCACTTGCGTCACCTCTTCCTCTGGTAATATTCCGAAATCTTTTCCTTCTGACCAGTCCATGATCACTTCCAGAATTCCTGGGCAACTAGGATTTCCCATTCGAGCTTGCTGTGTGATCAGTGCAATCCACGTAGCATCAGTTGCATGATGTGTGGCAGGGACCCTTTCTTTGAACATCCAGCCCAGCACCGGCAGTCAAGGTGCTAAGAGGAGCTGTGCTTCCGTACCAACCACTTCCGAAGCAGCTTGAACCCCTTCATGTGCTGCCAATATCTCTTTTTCAGTTGGAGTATAGTTGGTTTCGGATCCTCTGTATCCCCGACTCCAAAACCCTAGGGGTCGACCTCGAGTCTCCCCTGGTGCTTTCTGCCAGAGGCTCCAGGTAGGGCCATTCTCCCCGGCTGCGGTGTAGAGCACATTTTTAACATCTTGTCCCGCCCGGACTGGCCCCAGGGCTACTGCATGGACTATTTCCTGCTTAATTTGTTCGAAGGCTTGTCATTGCTCAGGGTCCCATTTAAAATCATTCTTCTTCCAGGTCACTTGATATAGAGGGCTCACAATCAGACTGTAATGTGGGATATGCATCCTCCAAAAACCCACAACACCCAAGAAAGCCTGTGTTTCCTTTTTACTAGTCACAGAATCATAGAATCATAGAATGGTTTAGGTTGGAAGGGACCTTAAAGATCATCTAGTTCCAACCCCCACTGCCATGGGCAAGGTCACCTCCCACTAGACCTGGTTGCTCAAAGCCCCATCCAACCTGGCCTTGAACACTTCCAGGGATGGGGCCTCCACAGCTTCCCTGGGCAACCTGTTCCAGTGCCTCACCACCCTCACAGTGAAAAATTTCTTCCTAATATCTAATCTAAATCTACCCTCTTCCAGTTTGAAGCCATTACCCCTTGTCCTTTCACTACATGCCCTTGTAAAAAGTCCCCCTCTTGTAGGCCCCTTTCAGATACTGGAAGGCTGCTGTAAGGTCTCCCCAGAGCCTTCTCTTCTCTAGGCTGAACAACCCCAACTCTCTCAGCCTGTCCTCATAGCAGAGGTGCTCCAGACCTCTGATCATCTTCATGGCCCTCCTCTGGACTCACTCCAACAGGTCCATGTTGGGGGTCCCCAGAGCTGGACACAGTACTCCAGGTGGGGTCTCACCAGAGGGGGAGAATCACTTCCCTCGACCTGCTGGCCATGCTTCTTTTGATGCAGCCCAGGATGCAGTTGGCCTTCTGGGCTGCAAGTGCACATTGCCAGCTCATGTTGAGCTTCTCATCCGCCAACACCCCTAAGTCCTTCTGCTCAGGGCTGCTCTCAATCCATTCTCCTCCCAGTCTGTATTTGTGCATGGGATTGCCCCGACCCATGTTCAGGACCTTGCACTTGGCCTTATTGAACCTCATGAGTTTGGCACAGGCCCACCTCTCAAGCCTGTCCAGGTCCCCCTGGATGGCATCCCTTCCCTCCAGCATGTTGACCGCTCCACGCAGCTTGGTGTCGTTGGCAAACTTGCTGAGGGTGTACATTCGGTGGAGACATAGCTGCTATTTTGTTGATCACATCCATGGGGATCTGACGATATCCATGTTGCCATTTTATTCCTAAAAACTGGATTTCCTGTGCGGGTCCCTTGACCTTACTTCGTTTTATGGCAAAACCAGCTTTCAGGATTCGAACTATTTTGTTCCCTTTCTCAAAAACTACTTCTGCTGTGGTGCCCCATATGATGATGTCGTCAATGTATTGCAGTTGTTCTGGAGCTTCACCCTGTTCCAGCACAGTCTGGATAAGTCCATGGCAAATGATAGGGCTGTGTTTCCACCCCTGGATGCCTCTCCAGGTGAAAGCAAACTGTGGCCTGCACTCTGCTGCCAAAGGGATTGAGAAGAATGCATTAGCAATATCAATTGTTGCATACCACTTGGCTTCCTTGGACTCCAGTTCGTGTTGAAGTTCTAGCATGCCCGGCATGGCAGCACTCAGCAGCGGCGTGACTTCATTCAGGCCATGATAGTCCATTGTTAGCCTCTACTCTCCATTATATTTTCGCACTGGCCATATGGGACTATTAAAGGGGGAGCAGGTCTTGCTGATCACTCCTTAGGTCTCTGTAGCGGATTGATGCACGGACTCCAATAGATGATAAATCGAAGACCCTCTATTGAAATATTACCCTGCTTATATACTTTCTACTTGTTTATACACGCGCCACTAAGTGATCTTTTATTGGTTTGTGTGTCCTGTTCATGTGTCCCTTTAGCTGATACAATTGCCTATCTTTTACAACCTTGCAGTTCCCTCTTTCACAAACAAAGGTCATGCGCTTGCTCATTTATTTCCTTCTAATCTTGTTTTTACTCCTGTTCCAGACACACAAGTCTCCTCCCTTCGGACCTGACCTGGACCCTTCAGTACTTCAGTCCTGTTAACCCTTTCAATCCTACAATGCCTAATTCCTCCTCAGGTTTCTAGTTGACGAATCAAGTTATGGATGGGAATCAGAGTCTTGGTTAGTGTGATATTGCCACCAATGCACCGTTGTGGTAGCCATCGGCACCTGTTGTTCTTCAACCCTCAACAATCCCACAACAGAAGGGTCCTCCGATAGACCAGGCAAGGTAGACAGCTGTTTAATTTCCTCCGTCTCCAAGGCAGCTATGCCAAAAGCCCACCAGTACCCTTTTGGGTCCTTGAAATACCCTCTCCTGAGATAGTCTATACCAAGGATGCACAGAGCCTCTGGGCCAGTCACAATGGGATGCTTTTGCCAATCATTCCCAGTTAGGCTCACCTCAGCTTCCAATACAGTCAGCTGGTGGGATCCCCCTGTCACTCCAGAAATACAAATGGGTTCTGCCCCTCTATAGCTTGATGGCATTAGGGTACACTGTGCACTGGTGTCCACTAGAGCCTTATACTCCTGTGGGTCTGATGTGCCAGGCCACCGAATCCACACAGTCCAATAAACCCAGTTGTCTCTGTCCCCCACCTGGCTGGAGGCAGGGCCCCTCTAATCCCGGTCATAGTATCCGTTACTCACTTCTTGCAGAAATGACTTGGACGTCCCTTCAAGAGGAACAAAAGTAAGATCAGACCTTCTACTCTGTCTGGGGAACTGCCTGCTGGAAACTGGAGTGGCAATTTTCCTGGAGGGAAACAATCCCCTTTTGTGGTTGTTCTTCCTTGCAACTCATGTACCTGTGCCTGTAGGATCGAGGTAGGTTGTCCATCCCACTTCCTCATGTCCTCTCCGTGGTCATGCAGGTAAAACCACAGGGTGCCTCATGGTGTGTACCCTCTATATTCTCCCTCTTGAGCAGAGAAACTCCTACTCCTAACAGCTGAGATGCTAGCCCGTACAGGTGGGAGTAGGACATAATCTCTTCAAGTTGCTTGACCTTCCGGGACAGTTTCTCCACAGTTGAGATGAGGGGGAAAAGAAAGACTTTCTTCGTATCACTGGAGTCGGCCAGCCACCTCATCCACCATTGGTCCCTCTTCACCTTTCCATTCCATCACTGCCAAGCAGTTGGCATACAAAGATGGTGCGCTCCGTACAAACTTCTGCCACATGGGCCTTGTGCACTGGACTTCATCAGGATCTGTGGGTAACTGTGCATTGTCTGGGTCATAATAAATCATCTCCTGCACAGCTAATTCCCTCAGGTACTGGATACTTCTCTCCATGGTGGTCCACTTGCTTGGATGACATACAACATCTTCACTGAAGGGGTACCTTTCCCTCACGCCTGACAGGAGTCGCCTCCAGAGGCCGAGGGCTTGTGTCTTTTTCCCAATTGCCTTGTCAATGCCCCCTTCCCTAGACAGGGATCCCAGCTGCTTGGCTTCCCTACCCTCTAATTCCAAGCTACTGGCCCCAGCACTGGAGCAGCCAGGTGACAATGTGCTCGCCCGGAAGTCAGCTGAAATCTTTTCGCATATTTTGCAGCTCACTCAGGGATCGTGTGATTATCTCTGGTTCTGCCTCTTCCTCCTGTTCTCGGGATGGCCCTGGCTCATCGTCATCCCTTACTAAGCAAACTGATTTCTTGGTGTTTTTCTTCTTCTGTATGGGAGCAACTGATACCGGCACAGGTTGGTTGTCTGGTTCAGCTGCAGTGACTGCCATCGGAGTTTGAGTAGCTGCGTTGCCTGTCAGTCTGGTTTCCCTCTCTTTCCCCTGAGGGTGCTGCACAATACCGAGCAGTGTTTGGTAGATACTGACCAGGGCCCAGCACAGTGCGGTAAGTTGTGCCTCTCTGGAATAGCCACAGCATTTTCCCTTCAAATATTCTATCACTTTATCAGGGTCCTGTAGTTGTTTGGGGGTGAAGTCCCAAACCATTGGAGGTGAGAAGTTCTCTAGATACCTGCCCATATTCTCCCACATGCCATGCCACCCATGACTATCCAGCCTCGGGTAAGGTCTCTGGGTGGTATTCTCCAAATAGTTGTTTAACCCTAAACAAGACCTGAAACACATTCAGGAGACATAGCAATAGGACCATGCTGGTTTGAGCATCCCAAGGATTTTCAAAATTCTCAAAAGCTGTTGTACCTGGCCCGGAGGAGAAAGGGGAGGCAAAAGAGGTTGGGAAAGTATCCCCCCCTGTTTCCCCCATAGATAACATAACACAGCCATGCAAACAAACAAAGCAACATTGTGACCAGCGACCATTTAACTAATATAATAGATGCATATAACAAATTCGTTTTAACAAGCTGTGGTTGGATCTGTCATTATCTCAAACCTTCGCGCCCCACGTTGGGCACCAAAAAGGACTGTCATGGCAGTCCATGTCATTGCCCAGCCGGCAACAAAGAACCACACAGCCGCTCGCTCACCTCCCCCACAGCTGTGGGGAGAATCGGAAGAAAAAGGCAAAACTCATGGCTTGAGATAAAGGCAGTTTAACAGAACAGCAAAGGAAAAAGGAAAACGACAACAATAATACTGACAGAGGAATGTACAAAACACGATTACTGTACCACTGCTCACCAACCGGACTGGAAGCCCCAGCCTGCACCCAAGCCGTGACTTCCTGCTCCCCCCGATATGTACTGGATATATCCCCACTGGAATCAGGATACAGAAAACAAAGTTACTGAGAAAAACACAGTAATCATGCAAATACAGTTGTGCTTTGGAAGAAAATACTACATATATTTTAGAGGAGCATAAAATGAACCTTGCCGATGTACTGTAACGACCAACATAAATGCTCAGTGTTGTTCACAAGTGTCATGATCAACTGTGTTGACTAAGAGCTGCAGGAATGAGAGGGTGGATTGAGAGCCACACATGAAACTTTTATGGAAAATGTTTTACTTCCAGTTACTTCTTTAAAAAAATAGCTAGCTCATATCTATATTGCATGGGAATAAAAGGGACGATAACAGTATTGTAGAGCAAAATTAGAGCCTTAATCTTTACTTAGAAGGTATGCCCTAAGTCCAGCAAGGTGATACAAGGAGTTTTCTGCATAGGGGATCACTGCAAGAAACTGCAAGTATAGGCATCATATCACAAAAGCCACAGAAGAATTTAAATGTGGCTAAACTAGGAAGTACAGAAGTGGAAATATGTGGTATTGGGAAGAATGAATTAAATTAACTTTGCAGAACATCACAGAAAAAGTTCAATTTCAGTTTTGGGCCTGAGGGAGAAGTTCAAACTTTCTTCAAATCCAGTCCTAGAAGCAAGTTGCTATTTGGTTCTAATTATTAAATTAAATGTGATTTTTGTTTGTTTCAGTTCGTGTTGTAAACACTTTACTAGTAACGGTATTGTATTTTATGCAAATATGGAGGATTTTCTTAATTTGAGCCAGATCACATTTAAAACAGCACCATGTAACAAGGTTGGCCCTAATTAAACAGAGGACAGCTGGCAGTACTATTACAATACATAGAAATCTTGTGCTGTTTCCTGTCTTTTTTTTATTGAGCATGAAATCCACAACAGATTTCTTGCCACCTAGGAAGAACTGACCAAGACACACTTTCTCTCCGTGCAAATTCTCCGTGCAAATTTCTTCCGTGCAAATGCATATAGCCGGTACTGTATGGAGCCACAGAATTCACTGTAGGACTGTTGCGATTTGGGCCAAATTGGCCCAATCAGGTGGAATGACAGATGCTCTCTCTCTCCTGCTCTGCATCGAAGGGAGGCAGGAGACAGAGAGAAAAAGGGAGACTTAAGAGTTTAGAAGGAACTAAAATACTTTAAGAAATTATTAATAATAAAATAATCAAAAGAAAATAATGAAATATATACAAAACCATATCAAGCTCCCAGGATGACAATCACATCACCAGCAGGCGCTGGGGAAGTCCCAGACTGGACTCAGTGACAGATGGGAACTGGATTCCGGATCTGGAGTCAGGATCGGGATCAAAGGCAGACGCAGAGACAGAGTCCTCCTCGGATGCCGGCCATTGAAGAAAGAGGGCTGACCCTTTGATCCCTCAGCTTTTATACTGAGCATGAGGCAGATGGGATGGAATACCCTTGTTGGTCAGTTTTGGGTCACCTGTCCTGTCCGCTCCTCCCCGCAGGTGTGACCCCTCTACGCTTTTCTGCTTCCGACCCTCCAACGGGGCATGTAACAAATTTGTCTGGCCTTGGTTGTTATAGCAATAAGTATAAGCAAGAGCCTCTCTGCATACCATTCCTTAGCATCAGCTATAAACATGGGTCTTACCACTCTGAGAGTAAACAGTTTCCTGCACAACATGCTGTTAATTTCAGCAGTTAGAAGAGGCCTAGCTAAAAAGTAAAGTTGCTGAACAAAATTGGTTCTGTTTTACCTCAAACCAGGACAGTCTCCCCAGGCACATGATATGGAGCCCTTGCCAACCCAGGTGCTTCTACAGGGAGCATCAAGACAGTTGAGCATGCATGGTAAACCACATCTCTATCATTGAATATGCTTTAAAAAATCCATTAGGGAAGAAGTTCACTTTGACAGCTGTTCGCAGCTAACACAACATCAGACCACTCTTTGGAAGAATGGCAACATAAAGCAAGAATGGAAGTAGTTTACACAGTGGAAAAAGGGCAAATAGAGCTGATGTAGTCAGTGTTTTATGTGATGTGTTCAGGTAAGGACTCCACTCCGCTCTAAATATTGCTTCCTACAAAGATTAATATAAGCAAGAGGAGAGAAAAGGTCAGAAAAAACAAATGAGGTCAAGACGCAAGAGGAAAAAGGCTGAAGTAGAAAATGCAGGAAGCTGGCTGCACAGTGGGCTGGCAGACCTGGGTTGGTGCAATTATTTGTTCTTTAACATACTGTCTATAGTGAGCAAGAGAACTCCATCAGTACAAGAAACAATCTAATCATTCACTGCAAACACCTGATGCTGTTTAATGAGCCATGGCTTCCACATTCCCATGACTGTTGTGCCTTCGATCATGAGTAATTATTTGACCAATAATTTTACGCACATATTCAGATATATAATTTTTCAGTAATTCATCTTGCAAACAAGACAATTATCTTGTTCATCTTTCTCTCGTGTACCCAAAGAGCATGAAACTAGAAGGGTATATCACTTCATCCTCACAAATTTCTTAGTCATAGTTACATTTAGCTCAGTTTGTAACTGACTACAGCCTAATTTGTGTTTCACTAAAGCATATCCTCTTAAAAATGATCTTGTCCTGACAGGAGTACCTGAAAAGAGAGTGAGTCCAGTTTTTGTCCCAGTTACATACTGTATTTAAAATTTGCGTTTGTCTGGCTTTAATGCGAATCTTTGTTTTAATTCTACCTTTTTTCCACTGGAGCTAAAGGGCAGTGATAGTCAGTGTTTTACTCTCTGTGAAGGACCAGAATCAAGTCACTCTCAACATTTCTGAATAGACAGAATTCTTTCAGTTGCTGAGCGTAAGGCACATCACTCTTCCTCTGATAATATTTAAGGCACATTTTTTGTGTGGCAGCATCTATAATGTCTGCAGTATCTTACTATGCAGAAGCAAAACAAAACCTTCTAGTTTTATCACCCCTACTTATAAGTCTGAGGATGAGACTAGTCCATCTTTTGCCACAGAATGTTTTTTTATGAACTTAGTTTGTACGGATATGTAGGAAGTGTATGTTTATTTCCAGGTCATTGATTAAAATCCTGAATAGCATCAGGCCTAATATGCTCACTTCTGGAACTCCTGTCTAAACCCTCTGTTCAGTTTCTCTGATTGCTACTTTTTGCCAATTGGTATACCATTTAACGTGTGTTTTACTGCTATTTCATAATGTTGATTTTTGTAACTGCAATATGATATGATATGATATGATATGATATGATATGATGCTAAATGGAAAGTTTATAAAACATAGTATATCTATACAATTACTTTTATCTATCAAACTTATCTTATTAAAGAAAATCTAAATTACTTCATAAGGTCTAAATTTCCTTTGAGGCCTATTACTATGCTTTCATTCTCTGGTTCACAAATCCTGTAGCAGGAATTATATAATGCTGGCTGGCTTATATACGCCTAAGTTATCCCACATGCCTTTCTGATGATAATTACAATTTTGTATGCTACATATAAGGACTCTGATTTAATTCAATAATGTTGAATGTACTCTGTGTAGATAGTTCACAAAGAATCTAAAGGATTAAGAAAAACAAACATCATCAATATGCCTAATTTGCTGTTCACATCTCCATTTCCATTTAATCTGCAAATTGGCTGAAAATTATTCATCTAATCAATAAGACAATGGCTTGCTGTAGGAACATAACAAATAAGAAAATCCATGTTGGTTTTGTTGTTTATGAATCATTAATAATGAGTCACAAAATTTGGCAGCTTATCCAGTAAAACAACCAAGTAATGAATTACTGAATCTCTCTGAAAATTTACAGTTAATTTTCTATTTGCCTAGTATTTATTACTTTTATCAGTGAGCTGGAGATATAAAACCAATCACAAAATTTTCTATTGCAGTCCTTTTGTCTAAGGTATAATCCATTATCTAGACTATCCCTGACAGAAGTTCATCCAACAGTTTGAACATATCTATTTATGGAAATTCTGCTGCTTCCTCAAGTTGCCCGCTTGAGTGTTGAACTGGCCTTTTGATGTGAAAGTTTTTCCTAATATCTAATATAAATTGGCCTTGCTACAAATTAATCTAGTTCATGTTCTATCTTCTGCAGGGATGAAAACACTTGATCACCATCTTCTTTGTAATAACCTTTTATGCATTTGAAGCCTGTTATCATATCCCTTCTTCATTCTTCTCTTTTCCAGACTAAACAAGCTACATTCTTTCATACTTGCTTTGGAGATCACGTTTTCTAAACTGCTCATCATCCATATTATTTATGATAAGTTATGTCCAATTTCTGTGTCTTTCAGAAAATGTGTCCCCTCCCTCAGAAGTGCTCACCAATACCAGGTAGCATGAAATAAACACATCCTTATTCTAACAAGTGATATTTTTTTAATAACTTTCTGGAATGACATTTGCCTCTTTTATAAATGAACATTCATTTGCATCTGTGTCCCCATCTTGTTTCCTGCATTTGTCAAAGCCAGTCCTTGCCCATTCCCTATATGCATTCATGTAGTCAGTGAATGATAGGTAAGATGGGTTTTGAACAGCTATGACCTCACTTTATATTAGTTTCACTGAGACCATATGTCCCTAGTTTGCTCAAGCATGGAACAGAGGACTGCATGGAAAGTATCCAACCACTGCAGATAAATATGAACCCAGATAATTCCTATCCAGAGTAAAAATTCATATAAACTAATAATCTCCTCTCTCTGTCCTCCAACCTTACTCTCTACAGACTCCTATCTACCCACTCCTATTCCTGCTCTAACAATTTAGTTAAAAGTTTTGCTTCTTGAGATCCAGAAAGGAAGAGGCAAGCTAAATTGGCTGGGTTTTCATATATTGCCCATATAGGCAAATGTTTAGTTAGTTTACTCTAACATGTAACATTTACTTTATTCTAACTTTCACCAAGCCTGAGTGTTTAACAGACAGCTAACTGCATCTATAATAATCTAAAGCAATCCTACAGATCCCAGGTATCACGTTTTAAATATCTGGAAATAACTAGTTTGTCTGTCTGTAGTAACAGGCCATTTTCTGAACATTACCACCAATATTATATAATACAGAAAAAACAGGAACACCTGTCATAGTTATGAGCAGCTAATTACTTGAGGTCAGTACTAGAAAGCCCTTTAGGTTTTTGCCTCTCTGCCTTAGGACAGGAGCGCTCAGGATACAGTACATCTGTGAAATGCACCCTGTACAGCTCGTGAGTGCACCCATGGTTGTTCTTATGTTTAGTAAGAAAACACAAATCACAGAACTCAAAACTCCAGCAATAATTCCATATTGATCTCATCAAAGAAACAGAAATTTCAAGATGGAATAAAATAACACAAGAGCAAAGATACAGCCATACATAGTCAGACCAAAAAAGTCCTTCTTTTTGGAAACACAGGTACATCATGCCACACAGGTACTGTGCATCAATTAAATCTCATTATTCATAGGTTTGTCATTGTTATGGCTTGAGGAACCCACAACAATTTATTGTCATTTAGACAATTATTCTATTACCCGATGACCCCTCCCCACCCAGGAAGGGGAAGCGGGAAGAAAACAAGGAAACCTGGGGCTTGAAATATAAACAGATTTAATAGAATAAGACTAAATAATTAACATTAATAATACTAAAGAACCAGTATTGATCCCAATAGCAATATAAAATATACAAGGATTATACTCAGCCAACTATATCAGTAGGAAGCTGTGCACTCCCAGCAGTGGACAGTACATGTCGGACACTGCGAGCGCTACGGCTTCGGGAGGAAGGGAAGGCCTCAGGGCACCAGGGCAAGAAGTTCTCTGGATCACCGCCATCAAGGGGGAGCTCGAACTCCTCAGCAAACTTTCTAATTTATATTGAATGTGACGTTCATGGTATGAAATAATCCTGTTGGCCAGCTTGGGTCAAGTCCCCGGGTCTCGCTCCTCCTCATCCCTGCACCTGGCGAGCTTGAAAACACTGAGACCTTGAAACCCACACACCATAGCTGGCTATAAAGTAAATATTTTCACAAATTCAGACACCAGAGTCTTCTAAAAGTGCAGTTTTCCCAAGCATTAGAAAAGAAATTAGTCCTGTGTCGCTCAAACCAGGACAAGAAGGCAGCCTCCAATTTTGCAAGATGTGTTTTAGAAAACATTGTAAATATATCTGCTAACATTTCCACTACATATCATTTGGGATGTTTTTTCTGCCACTGTTCCAGTAAAGCAATAGGTTAAGATGCTCACGATACAGGGGAGCAGGAGGGACTGGAAGTGAGATAGATCTTTAAAACACATTGGATTGTGTTTGTGTGATAAAGGAGCAGTATGAAGATTAGCTTATCTTTGAGACTAGAAATGTACAGAGGCTCTGATATCATGATGCATGATAAAAGCAGGTTTCTAAATATAAACAATGCCTTACTGAAACCTGCTTGATGCTGGAACTAAGATGCTGAGTCTGGTGTTCTGATGTGATTTAAATGCGTTTCTTTAATTACAAAATGACTAGTTAGTTTTGCAATTATTTAATGCTGAACTTAGGGCCTCAAACAAGTGTGTTTTTCAACTGGTTTTCAGTGTGTTCTTAGAGTCATATGAGCACTGAAGTGCTAAGGAACCTCAAATGAGGAAAGCAGGTTAAACAATATGAAACTTCTATTTTATTTGGCTCTGATGGAATGAAATTCTCTTTCCAGCCTAAGCTGAGGAGAACAGGAGAAAACCCATATTAAATGTATTGTTACAGCCTTATGCTCCACTTCTGAAGGGTAACTGTTGAGTGCTAGATCCTCGTGTCACGTCAAACCAAAAGCTGTCTCTCTTTGAAATGTTTACTGTAGAAGACAGGCAATCTGTTTGCAATCTTAACCACAGACCAAATTTTTCAAAAGATGTCTCTAGTGTCTGAGCATAAAGATAACCTTGTGGGTAAGGCACTGGACTGGAATTCTGACCTCAAATCTCAGCTGCCAGAGTGGCTATATATGACCTTGACAAGCCATGCAGAGCCAGATATAAATAAAAATGCCTAAAATAAAGATTCAAAAGTATGTCTGTGGCAGATGATAGGTGCCTACATCCAAATTTGTAATCTGACAACCTTCATTTGGCTGCTGCTTCAATTCTATAGGCACTTTTCTCTTTTTGTTCAAGATTCCCTAAACTGTATGTGTTGTATCTCTTATTGTGATCCACCATCTCAGTTTCAAGCTCCGTCCTAAGCATGTTTTATTTCTGAGTGGAGTATTCATGGGAGCTGAGGATTCGGGCAGCTGATCTTACATCAGCAAAACAAAATCAACAAAAAATATGGCTGCTCTCTTCCACAACACAGTGACTGGCAGAGCTAACATTTTCCATATCTATCCCTCAGAAGAGGGTTCTCAGAGTTTTGGTAAGTATGACCTTTTCAGGGATTCATCCACCCTTGTGGAACAAACCCCCTCTTGCTGTCCATCATGTTGCAGTTGCAATTACTAAGAAAACAACTAAATACTTTTAATTTAACTGGCAAAAAGCTCAGTTTCCTTAGGAAAGAAGAGTAACAACTGGTTGTAAATTTTTCCTTCTGGTACTTCATAGTAGTTAGCTGCCCCTGGCTAGTATAAAAATTCTGTGATGCCCTTAGACCCACCTATGGCCCATTTGGTGATTAACTTACTGCTTAGACTAAACTACAGGTTAGATCATCTGCCAAGGAAGTGGAAAAATCTATATTCAGGTCTGTTCTGTTTTATTGTCCTGCACATCAAACAATTTGACATTTCTTATAGAACCAAATGCTGAATTGTGAAGATTTTTCTTGAAACTGCAGACTTGGGCGCAGCTCTGTTTAAGTGCAAGTCTTTCCTATTAACTTGTTCTTCCCATATTGCAGCCTTTTTGTCCTGCCACAGACAGAATCATGTGTGGCAGGAATGTTTTCAGGGCTCCCAAGAGTAAACTCCCAGGCAATTACCACTATACAGGTTAACACTAAGCTCTGCAGAAAATTCTCTCAGCCTGAAATGTGTGTCCTGAGAAGTCAGCTGTCTCCCCCTTGGCTACAAAAAAAGCCTAGATATACAGCTTGGACTAGATGCTAACTTTCATAAGGCTAAATGCAGACCATCTTAAGACTTTAAGCTCTTCAGGAAAAGTACTGTCTTTATTATGTGCCACTTCCTTCCACAAAACATCCATAATCTTGATAGGAGCTTCTGTGGCAACAATTAGCAATTAAGGTGTTGTTATTAAAAATTATGACTTCTCTAAGTTTATCCATTATTTTAAGTAATGTATTTTAATAGCAACTTTTAAAAGCATTCATGGACATTTTCTACTCTTTGCCCACTGTAGAAAGAAAGTAGCTGCTCATTTTTTATTTCTTTGGTCCAACTGGACCCACTGGTATGAATTAAGTCCTCAGATCAAGATGAGATTAGTTTAACTAAACACAATTAAGCGCAATTCATGAATCTTATACTAAAGCTCTAAAGTGCAGCTCCTCCATTCTGACCCCAAGGAGGTCTGTATGGATTTTATAAGCCCTTGTGTTTTACAACCCCTCTTCATATGCTGTGTTTGATACAGTTGTTCAATGTATAGGAACAGTACATTGTTACTGGTTGTTCATCCCAATTCAAAATACCACAATATTAAACATTTTCAGCTGAACATAACACCTAGAGAATGTTCCATGTTTGGCCCACAGAGAAGATGTTATAATACTATTGCAATTACATTCTCTACAGATGGCACATGCCACATGATTTCAAAGGGAATTTTGTGCAAAATGGCAAGGGTCAGGAAGGCTAGGGTAACCTTCCACTTTGTATCAAGGAGAGGAAGCCTTCTGAATAAAACAGAGGAAGCTGCCTGAATAAAACAACTTTTTTCTCCTGACCTCATATATCAGAAAGAAAATCTCCATTGGAACAGCCTAAAATGGAAGACAGACTATATTCAACCGTGTCTTGTATAGCTCTCCAGGGCTGGCAATTGTCCTCAAGAACAGTTTTACCAGCATCAGTGGAAGACTGAGCCAAATTCCATATCTAACACATACTCTTTAAAGCCAAACTGTTCGTGGCTAGAAGGATTGTAAAATATTATAACAAAATGGTTTTCAAGCTGAGTGTTGAACCAGAAGACAAGGTAATGTCATGCCTCGATCAAGCCTTATATAACTGTTTTGGTGTGTGGCAACATTAAATGTCAGTTACTCTTGCTAACATTTATCTTTATATGTGAACTGATCATTAGAATTACTGTATTTAGAGAAACCCTTTTGATAAAAATGTCAAATGACGTTTGCAAAATTCTATCTTTTAATCTTGATCTTGTGTTGCAATTATTCCTAGACCTTATTGTGGTTTCCTGCACAAAATTATATCCTTAAGCATACCAGTCCAGCATTTATTACAGACACAGGACAATAAAAAGTCAGCAGCAGGAGACAATATGTTTTATATGTGCAGTTAACTTTACACAGTGCTGGAAAATATTGGCAAATGGCACTTAATTCTGGTACCCCTGAATTCTTAAAATGTATCATAAAGAACACAAAGGCACAAAGCACTTATTTACTTTTAGGAACTACTTTTCAGAGGTACTGGCTTTGCATATTAGAATACAATTTCAAGATGTTCTAATTTTGCTAATACAATAATTCTTCCTTGTTTGCGTTCTTTGTTTACTTTAAAATCATTTCCAATTAATAATTGTATGGAAAGTGGTTTCATTTGTGACATCTGAGAAATAACTCCAGACAGATGTCATTCCAATTTTTTACCATGTTGGCTCTGGGTCTATAAGTTTCAAACAACACCAGTTAGAGGATTTTCTGCTGCGCTGCACAATACCTAGATCTGGAAATAGGATCAGTGATGGAAAGAACCCTATAAAAGGAAAGACGGAGTACAGAGATAGCAACAATAGGACATTTAAGTTTGTGGCCCATTGAGACTACATCCTAACATGAAACTGCTGGAAATGCTGGGCTGAAAGTTCTTCAGAAGAAAAAATGAAGACATGATCTGATGGTCAAACCTTCCTATTTTCTACTTAGCGGTGCACTCAAAGTCCACTGCTTATCCCCACCAAGCTAATATTGACCAATCTTGTATGCAGAAACCATATTCCATTTATTTCACATCCTGAAAAAATGTTCTAACAAGAAATGAAACTAGCTTAGCACAGTCATATTTCTAACTAAATGCAACAAGAGCAAAAATTTACCAGCTGACAGTAATCTGCTGCTTTAGTAGCTTGTGCAAGAATAATTTTATATATCAACATAAAGAAAAATATTTGGGACAGTAAGCACCTTCTAAAAATTGTAACTACTACCTACACTGTAGCATGCCAGTGTACAGTGTACTCCCTGACTTTCTGAAAAAGACTAGTCCAGGGTCTGATTCAAAGGTCCCTGAAGATTCTAAAAGAAATTCTGGAAAAACTTTGATCACAAATTTTCAGCTAAAAATGAAAATGCTAAAAAGGGATAGTTGTAAAATACGTCATTCTCATTTATTAAAAATGTTCCCACTTACAAAAAATCATCGAAAGGAATTGACTTACTTTTTTGTAGATTGTTTCATAAGGCTGACAATTTTCTTAGTTTTGTGATTTAATTTTATTAGGAAAGTAAATCTGTAATATGATAATTCCACATGGATCCTGCAAAACTTGATAATGCTGTACTTTCAATAGTATGTGTGGAGGAATGGCTTGTCATTAACGGGCACGAGATGTTTGGACAAGAAACATCTGCTAGCTAAGCACGCAAGTTGTAAGGACACTGTAACCTTGAAGCTAAGCAAGAACTTACAAAACAATAGATTAAGGAAGTTCATTATGAAGTTGGTTATCTAAAGATGAAACTGAATCCTGGATACAGAGCTATTTTGAAACATGTTAATAGCCAATTAGCATAAGTGGAAAATTACTGTGTTGAACTGAAAGGTATAAATGATCCTATGCTTTGCAATAAAGTTCGAGTCATCAGCTTAACTCATATTGAGTCTGTTCTGATTTCTCCGCAATCCCGTCCCTGCATCCCTGTAGTATGAATGTATCCTAACAAATAGTGCCTTTACTTTCACTGAGTGCTACAGACAGCATTACAGCTCAAACACTGTGTTTAATAAACAACCATTTTTGTTGCTACTCTGGGAGAAATGTGCTATTGAGTTATTATTAGACTCAATACTGCTAACTTCTGAGTCACACGTGGAGGGAGAGCCCAACATTTTTTCTTACCAGACACATAGTTTGACTTTATTGACAATGTTTTAGTTTTGCCAGCTTGATTTAAAAATACTGACATTTGTCTCATTGCAAAAACTTCAGAAAATAGCCATTTCTTCCATTCTCTGTTTAATTTTCTTATTACTACCAGGACTGTACGTAGCCACAAAATTGCTGTTGTCAATTCAGAAGCACATCTTCTCCCACCATCTGGAGATGTGCAGTATGCACGACACAAGACCACGTTCATGGGGTCTATAGTCCTGTTAGCCCCTCCTGCTGAATCCATCCTGACTAGCAGAATAAAAAGTCTTGGGATTTGTTTCATGTTTGGATGTTTTTTAGTAAAGTTACATTTGGTTTTGGTTCTAAGAGAAACACCAGAGAAACCTTTGACCAGACCCTTCTCTGATATGAGATACTGTGCCACTTGCTTTCGGGGCACCTATGCTGATTTATACCTACTTAGGATCTGGTTCAGCATGTCTGTGTTAACTCCAAGCCAGAATCTGGTTGGCTTTCTGGGCTGCGAGCGCACATTGCTGGCTCATGTTGAGCTTCTCATCCACCAACACCCCCAAGTCCTTCTGCTCAGGGCTGCTCTCAATCCATTCTCCACCCAGCCTGTGTTTGTGCATGGGATTGCCTCGACCCACAGGAAGGACCTTGCACTTGGCCTTGTTGAACTTCATTAACTTTGCAGAGGCTCACTTCTCAAGCCTGTCCAGGTCCTTCTGGATGGCATCCCTCCCCTCCAGAATGTGAACCGCAGCACACAGCTTGGTGTCATTGGCAAACTTGCTGAGGGTGCACTCAATCCCAACATCCATGTCGCCAACAAAGATGTTAAATAGTACCAGTCCCAGTACCGACCCCTGAGGAATACTGTTGACGCAGAAGGCTCGGACACAACACAACGACCAATATGATCAGGTTAATGCCGCTTTATTGCGCAGATAGCTCAGTTAATATACGTTGTGCTGTTCGAGATAACGCGCCAACAACTTACTGATTGGTTTACATCATTAAGCACGCGCCTAAGGCTACTCTTGATTGGCTCAAAGTACAAGTCCAAGCGGATGCTTTGTCCGCCTACATCCTGCTTCAAGTTCCGCCTTCACTGCAACCTCCTCCTCCATTCTTGTTTACTCTCTTACCGTGTTGACCGCAAGTAACCTTTCCAGTGCGACACTTACATAAGTTAACTACAGGCCACACACAGATCATTGAGACTTGGAGTGATCACAGGATGCTCGCTTTCCATCAAGAATCTTCCCACAGAATACCACTTGTCACTGGTCTCCACTTGGACATCAAGCCATTCACCGCAACACTTTGAGTGTGACCATCCAGCCACTTCCTTATCCACTGAGTGTTCTATCCATCAAATCCATGTCTCTCCAATTTAGAGACCAGGATATCATGCAGGACAGTGTCAAATGCCTTACACAAGTCCAGGTAGATGACATCTGTTGCTCTCCCCTTACCCACCAATGCTGTAACCTCATCGTAGAAGGGCACCAAATTTGTCAGTCTCGATTTGCCCTTAGTGAAGCCATGTTGGCTGTCACCGATCACCTCTCTGTTTTCCATGTGCCTCAGCATAGTTTCTAGGAGGATCTGCTCCATGATCTTGCCGGGCACAGAGGTGAGACTGATCAGCCTGTAGTTCCCCGGTTCTTCCTTTTTTCCCTTGTTTTATTGTGTGCTTTTTGCCAGTAACTAAATGTCACAGCAGAAAAATATGTCTATTGTCACAAAGAAGTTTTTTTACCTTGACAATAGAAGGTTACACTCATGAACAGGAGACCCATTTTGTTCAAATTCGCATTTGTGCTAATGATTTCACAACTGTTGCTGCTGTACTTAAGTGGTTACCTTTCTTGTGGTCCACTGTACTCAGGCTTATTTCCAGTAACTAATACAGACTGAGTCATAGGATGTACTTGGTCAGCAGATGGAAAGAAGCAGAAGGAGGAGGAAGATATGGCTTCCAATGCTTTGTTTATGAGAACATCCTTTCTGTCATCAATATCCGCATTCCATTAACGTATGGTTTCAATTCTGCCTTTGCGATGTGGTTCAAGCACGATAGTCAAAGCATATATGCTCCAGTCAAGCACATTTCACTTTGTATTTAATCAAGTAAGAAGGGATACTATAGCAGTTTCTGTGAAAGCTCAAGCTGCTTACTAACCTACTGCTCTTAATCATTCTCAATGGTACTGCAAAGCTTTTCCATTATGTAAGAGCAAATTCAACCTCTGATAAAACATTATGGATAGTATACATGAAAAATAAGATGTACTCCAAAATGGTTGTGGTTTTAGTTATTTATCTAGTTGTTTAAAATTTACATGATTTAAACTAGCATTCTGTCAAAAAATTTTTTGAAAGAGCAAGAAATGAGAAAGCAAGCCTGAAAGCGAACTACTAATCATTAATAAATCAAACCTCTTTTATTTCCTTTATTTCCATAGCATATACACTGTATCCAGGTTCATGGCCTGAGAAGAGCCATAGGAAAATATTTGGAGCATGAACTGAAACTGAAAAGGAACTGAAGAATCTATTAAGAAGATATTTGAAGAGTATGAACTATACTGTGTCTTGAATCGCTGAGGGTCAGCTAGGGTATGCTCTAGGCTAGCTAGAACCCCGTTGGCTGTGATACAAGTGTAGATATGCAATTTACATGCAGACACCTATATGTAACCACCTAAATGTAGGTGTCTCAATCTGTAAGATGAATTCCACATTAAAGGTCTGAAGACCCAACTTTCAATCACCTGGAGATGCATGAAGTAGATGTCTTTTATTTAAGTCAGTAAAGTGGTGCCTGTGTAATCCTAGTTACATTTACATAGCCCATCAGGAATGCTGACAAAGTTTACTGCTTATATTAATTCCCAACATTAAGAAGGCGCTCTCTGATCAAGCAGTCTTAGATATTTCTTCAGAGCACTACATTGTCACATAAAATCTGTAACTATGTGTGAATCCATTAGGCTGCCAAAAAGCAGCCTCTGGCAACAGGTGCCATAGATTCCTCTGTGGAAAAAGGCTTGGTATGGTCTGAATAACAGACAGTTTCTTTTATGATGATGGGAATTACTGAAGACACAGGACAACTTTTATGTTGTGAAGGGATAGTAGCATGCCACCTGTACCAGAGGTCCATCTCTAATTCCTGTTATCTTTTCTGAGGCTTCCTGTGACTTCTGGACAATTTCTTTCTTGTTAGAGGGATATAAAACAGGATCAGACTATTGGTATTGCAGAACCAATACTCATAAGACAGAAACTGCACCTGGATTCTGCATTGCCATTTCTCTTGTTTATAGCAGATGCTGTGTCTAACTTAAATCTGCTTGTGAGAATGTCTTACATGCCATCTCTAGTCAATATTTAAGCCTGATCTATTTCTCCTTCTCTAGAAATGAACAGAATCAAGGTAAAATCATTGGCTCCAGTGGAAAATCATTGGCTCCTGATTCACAAAGCTGAACTGCTCTACAGCACAGCTTCCTGATGGAGACCAGCCTAATGACTGCTGGAAAAGGGTCTGAAATACTGCAACTTCCATATTCTTAAGAGCAAAATCTCAAAGTAATTTGAATAAACAGACATAAAAAGAGGGCAAAAAAATTATGTTCCCATTTACTAAGTTCAGTTGATCAAGAGAATCAAGCATTTTGGAATATAGACAAAACTGGTTTAAATAAACAGGTCATCTGAAAATTTCTTGTGGGCAAAATAGCTATAATTTCCTGGAGTGGAGCCTAACTTCACTCTAATAAAAGTGACTCCAATATCGTGAGAAAGAACTGGAGGCTGGAAATTAAAAAAAAACAAAAATTTGACCACATATCAATCTTGTGGTGCAGGAAGTGATGGGGATACACAAAATTACCTGAAATCCTGCCAAAGTTTGCAGAGGATCTGTTGGCTCCTAAAGAACAGGGCGTGCCTCAAAACCATTGCATAGTTCTTGTAATCACCAAACAATGGACAAGGTATTCAGGAGCGGGGGGTACTATTTCCACAGTTGTCCAGGTTTCAGCTGGGAAAGAGTTAATTTTCTTTCTAGTGATTTCTGTGAAAGGAATGTCAATAATACCTATTGGGTTTAGTTGTTGCTAAGTGATGTTTACGCTATTCAAGGACTTTTTTCAGCTTCCCATAGAAGCATAGACAGAACAATGGAATGGCCAATGAAATATTCCATACCATAGACGTCATGCTCAGTATATAAATGGCGGTTAGCCGGTGGGGTGGGAATCCATGATCATTGCTCGGGATGGTGCCGATTCACTGGGCGGTGAGAGTGACCCATGTCATTATTATTATTGTTATTATTATTGTTATTTTTCCTTTTCTGTTATTGTTTTTATTAAACTGTTTTTATCTCAACCCCCAAGGGTTTTTTTCTCCCTTTCCCCTCCTTTTTTTCCCCTCTT
>VFFE01007666.1:33514-44704 GCA_008921705.1 Burhinus oedicnemus | reverse complement strand
CTGAGGAAGCCCCACCGTATAATGAACTCTCAGACAATGAGAAGCAGTATGCTCTGTTCACTGATGGATCTTGTCATATTGTAGGAAAGCATCGAAGGTGGAAAGCTGCTGTATGGAGTCCTACACAACGAGTTGCAGAAGCTGCTGAAGGACAAGGTGAATCGAGTCAATTTGCAGAGGTAAAAGCCATCCAGCTGGCTTTAGACGTTGCTGAACGAGAAAAGTGGCCAATACTCTATCTCTATACTGACTCATGGATGGTGGCAAATGCTCTGTGGGGATGGTTAAAGCAATGGAAGCAGAGCAACTGGCAGTGCAGAGGTAAACCCATCTGGGCTGCTGAATTGTGGCAAGATATTGCTGACCGGCTAGGGAAACTAGTCGTAAAAGTACGTCGTGTACATGCCCACATAGCCATGAGTTGGGCCACCGAGGAACATCGAAACAATCAGCAAGTGGACCAGGCTGCTAAGATTTTCCAAACGGACTTGGACTGGGAACATAAAGGTGAACTATTCTTAGCTCGGTGGGCCCATGACACTTCAGGTCATCAAGGAAGGGATGCAACATATAAATGGGCCCGTGACCGAGGGGTGGATTTAACCATGGACGCTATTGCGCAGGTTATCCATGACTGTGAAACATGTGCCGAAATCAAGCAAGCTAAATGGTTAAAACCTTTGTGGTATGGGGGACGATGGCTGAAATATAGGTATGGGGAGGCCTGGCAAATTGACTACATCACACTCCCTCAAACCTGCCACGGTAAGTGCGATGTGCTTACAATGGCGGAAGCAAGCACCCGATGGTTGGGAACCTATGCCATGATCCATGCCACTGCCCAGAATACTATCCTGTGCCTTGAAAAGCAGGTCTTGTGGTGACATGGCACTCCAGAAAGAATTGAGACAGACAATGGGACTCGTTTTAAAAACAATCTTATAAGTAATTGGGCCAGAGAACATGGCATTGAGTGGGTATATCATATCCACTATCATGCACCAGCTTCCGGGAAAATTGAGTGATACAATGGACTGTTAAAAACCACCCTGAAAGCAATGGGGGGTGGAACCTTTAAAAACTGGGACAAGCGTTTAGCGCAAGCTACCTGGTTAGTTAACACCAGGGGATCCATCAATCGAGCCGGTCCTGCTCAATCAGACCTTTTACATACTGTAGAAGGGGATAAAGTCCCTGTGGTGCATGAAAGGAATATGTTGGGGAAAACTGTTTAGGTTTTTCCTGCTTCAGGCAAAGGCAAACCCATTCGTGGGACTGTTATTGCTCAAGGGCCTGGATGTACTTGGTGGGTGATGCTGAAGAATGGAGAAGTTCAATGTGTACCTCAAGGGAATTTAACCTTGGGTGGTAATACTCAATTTTGAGCTGTTGATTGCTACATCATACTAACAGCGTTCAATAAGTGTTTTTCAGGATGACATGGTGGTGATTAAACCTGAGCTAGCTTCATCAAGTGGCATCCAGCAAACTCTTTTAGGTGGACATGCTACCCGTGGGCACAAACCACAATGAATTTCATACCATCTTTCTTGCCCTGAGAAACTGCTATGATAGATGGAATCCTGCAATTATGAATTAAATTGACTTAATGAACTTTTGTGTATAAAGATAAATCATAAATGAGTAATCTGTGTATATATATGTATATATATGTGTATATATTTGAAGATAAACAAAGTAATAGTGAACTGAGCATGACACAAATGGTATAGAATAAGGGGTGGAATGTCCTGGTTTGAGATAAAACAACCGATATTCAGTTAAGTCTCTTTTGAATAACTGGTCTGAAAAATAACAGCGTATTTTTAAGACTGTAGTCTGCTCCCAGAGTGATCAGACCTGATTATTTATAATTTATGCCAAGGAATGGTATGCAGAGATGGTCTTGCTTATACTTATTGCTATAACAACCAAGGCCAGCCAACTTTGTTGTGTGCCCCGTTGGAGGGTCGGAAGCAGAAAAGTGTAGAGGGGTCACCCCTGCGGGGAGGAGCGGACAGGACAGGTGACCCAAAACTGACCAACAGGGTATTCCATCCCATCTGCCTCATGCTCAGTATAAAAGCTGAGGGATCAAATGGTCAGGGCTCTTCCTTCAATGGCTGGCATCCGAGGAGGACTCTGTCTGTTCGTCTGCCTTTGATCCTGATCCCTGCATTCCTGAATCCAGATCCGGAATCCAGTTCCCATCCATCACTGAGTCCAGTCTGGGACTTTCCCAGTGCCTGCCGGTGATGTGATCGTCATTCTGGGAGCTCGATATTGTTTTGTATACATTTCATTTTTTAATTATTATTATTTTATTATTTTATTAATATTTTCATTAAAGTAGTTTAGTTTTTTTCCTAAACTCATAAGTCTCTTTCTCTCTCTCCCTCCTCTCCTTGGAGAGAGAGGTGGGGGAGAGCATCTGTCATTCATTTCAGTGGCCAGTCTGACCCAAACCACTACAGTAGAGAAGTACATCTCCAGGCCAAGGGTCAGATTCATCTCACCTAAATTCAGATGTTTAATTGTTAAACTTCTGAAGTCATAAATAGTCAACATTTAGGCTCTTTCTCTGCTCAGTGAAGGTTAATAAAGTATCCATAATGGCGTGCATAACACAGATGTGAGCTTGAGTTGCACCCACTTACTTGTGTGCAATTCAGATCCTCCTGAGAGAGAGAGGGTGTTTAAAAATCACTTTCCCTAGAAAAAGCCATGGTACTCCACTGACTCTGAAGGAAGCCATGGATTGTCTTTCTGTTAGATACCCAAATTGGACAAATTAATCCATCATTCAATTTCCTAAATCCCACTAATACTTAAAAGACTTAGCTACTTATTTATATGTTTTATGCTTAATTTTATTTCAACTAGGGCTTTTAAAACCTGGGTTTCATGCCACTTGCTTACTTCATTCAAGTGCAAGATTCTCCCTACTGTGCAGTCTTCTGCAATCTTAAATCTAAACGCTAATACTCTGAGGGAAAACTGGGTTCCTGAGAAAAGGAGATTAACTTTATTTAATTTTGGAATTTTATTTTTTTTCCTTTTAACAGATGGTGACCTTCTCTAACTGCCAGGAATCCTCAAGCACGTGTTGACCTGTAACTAGTCATTTATTCCAGGGAAAGTGTGTAATAGTTTGACTCTCCACTTTATACTGGCTGACCTACAAGTTTTTTTCCTAATGTTTTTACTCACAGCAAACTGGACTTTTCATCATATGACAGTGACCTCAGAAGGCAACAGCATAATCTGCTACATAAACAATATGTTTTCAAGATAAACATAATGGTGGATCAAAGCTTGATGAGCTTTTCCAAAAAGAGGCATGTTAGCTTCGTATTTGTTACACAGTCATCCTGAGCTTGTTGCCTCACTGATTTTCTTTCCCTTGCATATTAGTTTTCATCTGTATTTTATATATTCATTTAAAAACACCATATATTTACTCCAGCAGAGGTAAATGTCTCAAAGATGGATTTAAGTGCACAATCTTTCCTATTTCTATGTAATTACATTGCCTTCCATGTTGCAGTACTGGTCTCAAAATAACTCCTCAGTTCCCCACAATCAGAACTCCTGAGCTAGTTCAAGCTCCAGGAATTCAGCCTACAGAGAGCTCAAACTAAACAGGCTCTGGTCTGATGGAAATCAGGCACTTTCCCAAAAGGTGATAATGGATAGGCACCAGATGGCCGACCAAGGACAAAACAAATGCTCCCAGTATGTGCCAAAAAAAGGAAGAAAAAAAAAAAGGAAGAGAAAAAAAAATAAGAGAAAAAGTTTGACATCAAAGGAAAACAGTAGAACCAGCAGTAGCTCTTGTATCTGATTTAAAATTATGCTCTAGCTCAGCCACAAATTGTTGGGCACCATACAGGCATAACCAGGTGAATTTGAAAGGCTTGTGAAGTGCAAGAGGTCAGGCAGACGGGACATTCCTTCTCAGCCTGAAACCCCAGAGCCTGCGAGCCCCGACTCACTCCTTAGAGTCAGCTCTAATAAGCACTTTCCTGCAGACCCTCATCTGGATCATCTGTTTTGTCTGCTTGAGAAAGATATTTCAGCCCCATAATACAGAGTTAATGATCTAAGTTTCATGTAATGGCTATATCATTGTGACTCTAAAATAAACTTTCATTACCTTTGCAGATCTTCCACTGTCTTATTGGCAAGGTACCTTGAACGTCAAAATGAGCAGCTCCATGAACGATGGAGGCAGTGAGGCTCAGTTTCCAGGCTGCACAGGTTTCCATAAAGGCAGAAAGTCTCTTTTCCCTCCAGGGACAATCAGCATTAACCTTCATTCATCAGCCACTCTGGGGATGGGAGTCTTACACCAGATTACAACAGGGTGGGTGCTCCTCACAGCGGCAGGACATTAGCTCCTGCTTGCCCTCCATGCTGTGCCAGGGAGCTGGCTTCCCTTCCAGGACAGGCCACAGACCCCAGGGGAATCAGAGCATATGGGAGGTCAGGGAAGCAGTGAGGGCAAAGGGAGATCCCAAAATCCTATTGACGGCCCTTTCTCAGAGCTCCCTGAAACCAGCCTTCCTGGGGAGCTGTGGGGCTGCCACTGCAAACCTGAATTCAGCGTCCTCGGGGCAGCAAAACACAGCACTGTCTGTACAGGGAACCTCAGCCCCAGCCACTGTTTCTGTGAGGCTCTCCCTTGGCTGGAGATGTCCTCCTCAGTCCATGGCTCCAAATGCTACGAGGATGGAGAGAGGCTTAGCCAAAGACAGAGGGGCTGGACAGTCATGGTTTCCACAGGAAGGCAGTGAAATGCAAGGTCCTCACCTGCTGCTCACAAAATAACTAACTTGACCATACTTAAATATTCTGAATTAGATATACAACTGCAGATCAAATTCTGCAAAGATCAAGATAAGGCCACAGATGGCACAAGCCATTGCATATTTCACAGAAGATCTTCCATTCAGATTAAAGAGTTTTAGTAAAGTTAGTGAATTTCTAAAAGGAAAGGCAAATTAGTACAGTATTCCTTCTGCCATTATAGTTTTTTAAATTATCAGCTTAGAAGGAGCATTCCATGTACGTTGGCTACCACCTTAAACAAAGAAGCCGCTAAGTTTTCAAGACAAAGCTATCCTAAAAATTCATATGTATAACAGGCCTGTTCATTTAAACCAGTCAGTTTAAAACCTAAATATCATTAGACCTCAGAACTGAAAGGTGCCAAGCTTTACAGAGCTGTAAACAGTAAATACCTGAAATGGGGAGAGTAAAAATGCATAAAACTTCCAGTAGAGTGTGTTTTGCATTAATGTACACAAATCAAATGTTTTGTGAATGATTTAAGTGGATGAAACATCAGGAATGAAGCAATATAAGCCAGTGAAGTAAAGCATGCATGCCCTGAGGCAGAAGTGTTTTTAGTTTTCTTGTCCTAGCACAGCATTTTGTTGTATATGCGTATGTTCATGGAATGAGGAAGAGGACTCTCGAAACAAGGAGTTGAGCAAAATTCTAGGTCTTTGCAGATATTTCTGGTGCTAAAGAGCAGGGTCACAAACCATATGCCAAAGTGCCTTGAAAAAGTTCTACTTTCCCTCACATAGGTTTTCACTTTCATCTCTCGTCTAACCTCCAAACTATTCACCTGCCTTTTCCTGTATGAAAATATAATGCAGGTTGCAGACAACGTATTCTAGTTTTGCTTGTTTATGTTTTACTGCCATACTCAAAAATCCATTTTCTTTTGGAACCACTTTTTTCTTTATTCTCTTTTTCCCTAGCTCTGAGGCAAAGAATTTAGCAACTGAGAGCTGTAGTGTTCCAGGGCTGGGCGTTATCCTTACGTCCAGTCTTGTCCTTCCCAAACAGGTAGTCCAGTGATAATCCAAACATCCTGAAGATTTTTTTAACCCATTGCAAGATCAGACTTCATTAAACAGAGAAAAATGCCTCTGAGCAACCTGCCACCCACTGGCTGAGCTTTGCAGAGTTCAGGCATTTGCTACGAAGTGCTATCTTCAGAATACCTGCTTTTATTTAAATCTTCACTTCCTATCTTTGTCTTTTGGATTATATATCTGTGTATTCATTCTTTTCACAAATCACCTCTGTGTTTCATTTCAGGTTCATGCATTGTCTATTAATCTAATTACCAGTAGTAAAGTAAGCAGCTTGAGTTATGTCTTTTTGAGGGAGTTTAAAGTCACTATGCATTATAGCACCCTTAGAAGTAGAAGGCTGGCCCTTTCCAAACCCTTGCTTGGGATGATCACCTCTGCACTAAAAACTTGCACATCAGATGCTGTGCCTTAGTCCAAGATAATATCCTATTTAATTAGAGAAGGAAAAAGCAGTGTGTTCTATTAGTTTTCCTTGTAATTTTTTTCAGTTGTTCTGAGAGTATATATCAGGAAACAGCAGTTGCATAAAGAACAAGCCCTCAAACATATTTTATTTTATTCTTTATATACTTTATACTTTAATTTCATTAAATTAAATATGAAGTGTACCTCATTAGTAGCCCATTATGATGAGGAATAAATCATAAGAATGTTCTGTCTGTTTATGTAGTGATATTTTTAAAAAGAATAGGCATGTTTCTCTTATACTTTACCTTTCCCAGGTCACGCTGTTTAGCTATGAGATTTTCATCCCTGTCACAGTCCTCCTCTCTTATGGGCTGATAAGTGACTGCAAGCCTGGAAACAATTTTTCCACATTATTGGGGGGCAGGATAGGACCACATGTGAATCTTCATGCAGGATTGTTTTGAGCTGTGCTACCCAGTGTTGGGCTCACCAGAAGGCAGCCCCTGGTGTTATGGTGCATGCTTTGCTGGTGAGTATACAGCACTTTCCATGCCATCATGGTGCTTCTCACGCTTCAGTGTGATTCTGCTGACAGACTGTTATCTTTGATCTCTCACAGCTCTGCCTTGCAATGGTATGTATTTTTAGATGCGGTGGAAGTAAGCCATTGACATTTTTCTCCTTTTTTGAAGAGGACTTCTCACATGTTTAGTCTCCTCCATCTCCGTGAGTTTTACTGGAGTGTGTGTTCTCCACTGAGAGGAACATGCTGTTCACGTGCACTCTTTCTCCTGCTCATGTTTGTGTGGCCTGGAAAAGACCAATTTTCCCTAACTGCATCATACCACGCGCTATAAATCACATTTGTGTCCCATTTAAAATATAAACCACAACAGACACAGAAGAACAAAAGGAACCACACGCCCAGCTTTTTTGACAAAACTCCCACACACTGATAATTAGAAGCACATAAAACCATACACAGCGTAGGAGAGCTCGAGCAGCTGTCACGCCTCATGCTGTCTGTCTCAGCATCCTCCACTTTCAATTCTGCCACAAAATTGCCTGGAACAGTAAAAAGGGCAGGAGAAGATTAACATAAACAATCTGTGAAACAATGGAGATTAAAATAATAGTAAAGATTGCCTGACAAGTGTGCTTTCATGAGACTCTGGGAAATCTTTGCTTTAATTAATTATCTGCACTTGTCCAAGGGATAGTTGAAGCACTTAAACACTAAAAGAAGAACAATGCATTTTAAAAGCCAAATAATTGTTGAAAACCGTTTAAGTAACTTACTGCATAGGCAATGTGGATAGGGGATTCTGGCCGCAAGTTTTATATTTTGCAATCAGACTTACTGGGTCTGCAAACTTGAACTATAATCCTGCAAACTCCCATGTATAAGTATTCCTGCAAGACTCAACAGAACTATTCGAAGGACTGGATTGTCCAATTTGTTATATATACTACCAAATGTAACAAATAGTGCTCATTACATTCTCTAATATTGTTGCTGCTGTTGCAAGGCTCCATATATTTGTGCTTAAACTATGTAAGGCATAGTGAATCCCCATGCCTCATACACTCCACTGCCCTATTAGCAGTTTAAACACCTAAGAAGGAACTGCATACATTGGCAAAGTGTGGAAAAAAAAATAATAATGGCTTGAAGGGCTAAAGGACTTTACCCAAGGATGTCGAATAGATCAAAGGCAAAGCTCAGTAGGAAAACTAGGGCTCTTCGTTCCCCACACAATGACATGTACTAGATGGAAATACCTACTTCACAGTAGGATTTTCTCCAGCTTGCAGAATTAGGCCCTTATTTTAGGCATATTACAGCAAGTGTAATGCATGGAAATGAAGCTAAGAACCTCACTGATCTCAGCAATGTAATGATGAATATTTATTTTCGTCTAAAATATGACCAGCTTAGAGCAGTCTCATTTCTCAACTTAGATAATTTTGGCACCAATTTATTTACACATCTATTTATCTTCCCTTAATTTCACCTTCTAACTCAGGTGAATAAGTATTGGTAGGTCATAACCATCCTTAAAACGAAAGATGCCCTTTTATAAAAGCCAGTTCTTTCTATTCTTTCTCTTATTTTTAGATCTGCCATTAAGTATCTCACATACAGGTATTTGGTACTATTCCTCTGTGCCAGTATATTGTAGATGTTTCACCCAAAGCAAAGGAGATGCACTTGGAGAACTTACATAAAGTCACATGAACTCCACATGATCATCCTGCCACATATCCTATGACACTTGCTCACTTTCAGCAGTGCCAGCTTTTAGTAGACGCTAATTTCCCCAGGACTACATCAAGACTACCTACTGAATGCAAATGAATGACTCTGAATCTAGTGATCATAAGAGTAACTACTCCCAGGACAAATTTACTCCTCTTGTGTGTATAGTCAGAAGCAATCAACAAGAACAATAATTTAGTTTAAGAGCCTAAATTAGTGCCTAGGTTCAATGGTTTGACAGCAAGATGAAAGTTAATTAGCTCTATTTGCTGAATTTTTAAATGCTAGTGAAAAAGACCTTCTCATCTTGAGGTAATTAATTGCCTTTTGGCCATTCAAGCCTGAAAGGGCTTGTGATGTCCCAAGAAAAACAAACCAGCCTTATAAAATCCTGGAACATTCTACCACCAAGCCACCAGGAAATTCAAACAGCTTTGTCCAGAAACCAAAGACACAACTAGAAATGCAAGGGGAGAGAAAAAAAAAAAAAAAAGCTTTTGAACATGGAGTTCTAGGAGAGTCTTGAAATATCTGTTATCAAATAAAAAAGAAGAAGAAATCAAACTTCCATGGACTATATGCTGATTTTCATGGGTATTTTGGTTAACCTTAATTCTCCATTAAAAAAAATAAAAATCTAAAATAGATGACACATTTCAATGTATACATTTATTGTATTATCTGAATTAATGATGCATTGAAGTTTAATTTATTTTTTTTAAACTTGAAAATACATGTATATATTTTTGGCTTGCTGAAAAGAGTAATTTATTTTGTATGATCTGAAATGTTTTTTTTTTCTCTTCAGCTGTCTAAAAACCAAACAGATTTATAATTTAGCTCCAGTACAACTGAAGTCGTCATGAGTTCTGCCACTTACTTCAATAGAACATTTTCTTCTCTATTACCTTCTATTCTTCCTGTCTTTACTTCCAAATCTTAACAAAGTTGAAGATTATAAAGAGGTTATATAGTGTTGCTCAGCATTTTACATGTTTTTAAAATACACATAAAATATTTGTATTATCTGAATTTTTTTCATGTTATTTCCAACAAAAGTGACTCCATGTTTTAAATTTTCAAATTATGTGTTATCTTATACTGTCAGTCTAGAAACTGAACAGAAAACAATGATACTATATTAAAATCATTCTATAACTTTCTAATTAAACTTATACAAAACTGAGCCATGATATTTCCTCTCATATTTTTTAATAATTCTTTTGGGAATAGAAAGAATTTTTTAAAAAGGAAAGAAAAAGCAGAAAAATAATTGTTCTGTTTTTCCTTATCTTTTTCAGCTGGAAAAGGGGATGAGAGCTGTAACTCAGCATTTTAAGCTTTTCACAGTGGTCTTCTTTAAAATTGCAACAATTGCACAGTACCAAAAAATATTTTTGACCAAGTTTTTTTATTAATTTTTTTGGGGAAAAAATCAGACTTATCTATGTCTGATTCTATCTTGCCACTCCTGTACATACACTAATTTTGTTTAGCTTTTAATACTGAGTTTTCACTCAGTGTTGCTTGCTGTTTTTATTTCACCCTTCCTATAAGCAGTATTTTTTATGTATTAAACTGTAGTTTTAACACAAATATCTTATTATTTCTCCAGTTTATTGTTGAAGTATGAAAGAATTATGACTATTGAATTAGTCTAGTGAGTAAATATTATACATGGTATCTACCTTGACTTCTCACAATGCTTCACTATTTTTGCCACATTGCAAGAAGGCACCCAGGACAGAATCTTGAATGACAAATCTAGGTTGCTTCATGTAAGCCATTTCCAAAGAACTATAGCAATGCTTGCATGTTTTGTTCTACTTTTTTCTTAAAAACTCCCTGTGGTTAAGTGGATGCTGGTGATGGTAGCTGACTTCAAAATCACTGCAAATGACACAAGTTTTCTCAGTTCCTCAAAGAAATAGTTTCACTTGTAACTGGGGAAAAAAAATCCTCCCCAAATCATTAGAATTCTTGCATATTCTCAACTGAGAAAATCGTAAATGTTTTTTTCTGTGGGGGCTTAATTAGACCTGTTACTTGGGGTCTTCCCATATTGAAAAAAGGAAACTTAAAATACTCTTACAGTAATTCCTATTCATAAAAAGGCGAATGATTTTTTTTTTATGGAATTTCTTCCTAAACTCAAGACTGGATTGGCTCTTTCCATGTTTTGCTTAACACAGAATGAGACCTAGCCCAAGAAAGGGTGACTTCAAGGTTCACCATTATGTGGTCCGTCAATGTTTTATGGAAAGAGAATTCAAAGAGCATATAAATTACATATAAAGCAGACACTTCTGCCCACTAAAATTGTTCACCAAAGGCACACACGTGCGCATGGAATTCTACAAATTTCTAGGTCAGGTTGCCTAGTACTGTATTCTAGGTACTTTATGCATGGGTCACTCTGTTGCTCTGCTGCATGGATAGAATGTGTCTTACCCGAGGCCTTTTACTCACAGAAACAAGACTTGAACTTTATAAAACATTTTAAAGGGTTTTGTTGGTTGTTTTTTTTAATTTGTAACATTCCCCTTAGGAAGGTTTTTGCTGTCCCTGTTCTGTTTGCTCACTTTTGTAAGCTGAGAAGCTATCTTGGCTAGGAATTAATTAGCAAAACTT
>VFFE01007666.1:14485-31388 GCA_008921705.1 Burhinus oedicnemus | reverse complement strand
CTCCGACCACCACATCACCCACCAGATCTTCTCTGTTTGTGAGCAGCAGGTCTAGCAAGGCACCTCCCCTGGTAGGCACCAGTTGTGTCAGGAAGTTATCTTCCACACACTCCAGGAATCGCCTAGACTGTTTCCTCTCTGCTGTGTTGTATTTCCAGCAGATGTCTGGTAAGTTGAAGGCCCCCACTAGGACAAGGGCTGGGGATTGTGAGATTTCCGTCAGCTGCTTGTAGAATGCTTCGTCTGTTGCTTCATCCTGATTGGGTGGTCTATAACAGACTCCCAACAGGATATCTGCCTTGTTGGCCTTCCCCCTCATCCTTACCCATAAGCACTTGACCTCGCCTTCACAGTCATTGAGCTCTATACAATCAAAACACTCCCTAACAGACAGAGCCACCCCACCACCTCTCCTTCCCTGCCTACCCCTTCTGAAGAGCTTATGGCCATCCATTGCAGCATTCCAGTCATAAGAGTCATCCCACCATGTTTCTGTGATGGCGACTATGTCATAACTATCCTGCTTCACAATGGCTTCCAGCTCCTCCTGTTTGTTGCCCATGCTGCGTGCATTGGTGTAGATGCACTTGAGCTGGGCTATCGATTTCTCCCCCCCCATGTTGGTATGCTGCCCCTAGGCTCATCTCTAATGAGCTTGATTGTATCCCCTTCCCAGTTTGTACCTAGTTTAAAGCCCTCCCAATGAGCCCTGCCATCTCATGAGCGACGATCCTTTTCCCTCTTTGAGACAGCTGAATTCCATCTCTTGCCAGCAGGCCCGGTGCCGTGTAAACCTCCCCATGATCAAAAGAACCAAAATTCCACCTGTGGCACCAGCCTCTGAGCCATGTGTTTAAAAGGTGTGTTTTCCTGTTCCTCTCAGTGTCCTTCCCTGCCACCGAAGGGATTGAGGAAAACACTACCTGTGCTCCTGTTCCCTCGACCAGTCGCCCCAGTGCCCTGAAGTCATTTTTAATCGCTTTTGGACTACTACTGCAACCTCATCACTGCCCACTTGCGCAACCAGGAGTGGATAAGGATTTCTCCCCATCCTTCTTTGGGGGGGGAAGGGGTGATGTGTGAGCGAGTGGCCACATGGTTCTAGTTGCTGGCTGAGGTTAAACCATGACAGGTGGCTACAAAGAAGATGGAGACTCCCTTTTTACAAGGAGTCACATGGTAAAGATAAGGGGTAATGGGTTACTCCTGGGGAGATTCCGATTGGACACAAGAGGAAAATTTTTCACAATGAGAACAATCAACCATTGGAATAATCTCCCCAGGGAAGTGGTAGATTCCCCAATGTTGGACACTTTTAAGATTCAGCTGGACAGGGTGCTGGGCCATCTTGTCTAGACCGTGCTTTTGCCGAGAAAGGTTGGGCCAGATAATCCTTGAGGTCCCTTCCAACCTGGTATTCTATGATTCTATGATTCTAAACATAACTGTATTTAAAAATGTATATATTCTAAAATAATGTTATGGAACAGTGACATTAAAATATACTAGTTTTCCAAAATACTGTTAATATGCAATGTTTTAAGACACATACAGAAAAGATACAATTAAAATATATCAGACAGCAGACCAGATGCAAAAGATTTGCCTATGCCATTATATATTCATTTTCTATTCCTCAAATTCCTGAAAACCTTCACACAACTAACCTAATATCGGTAAAGCTTGCCACTCCTAGCAGTCAGCAAATAAGAGCAGCCTTCTTATGAAAACCACCATACTGCCACTTGAATTTGGCTTTGACATTGGGCAGATAGCTTCAGCAACTGCACTGATCACAGCAAAACACGTGGATCGCAGATTTGGCAAGACAGATTAGAAAAGAAGGGCTGCAAGTGCTCACCTGATGTTTGCTCATAGAAGAAATACATAGAGTGACTCCTTTTCAGCAGGGTGACCACTGAAGTTGATGACTGGCAATGATCTGTAGCTCAGAAAGGAAGTTGAGGAGATGGCATTGATGTCCCTCTCCCCACTTCCTGAGGGGGATGGGGCACACCAAAGCCTTCTCTGAGGAACAGCTTATGCTGCAAGTACAGCTCATCCACCATGGGCTGCATTCAGCCCCTGAGGAGCTGTAGCTCATAAACTGCAGGAAAGAGCCTTTCCAGAAATGAATGTGTGTTCCTGCAACCACATTTTAAATTAAATTGTTAAAATCTACTCTGAAAAAGCTAAATGATACCCTTCCTATTTGTTGTTGGTCCTGCTTCTGCTCTTTCGGGACTCCTGATCTAACTTCATGTTGCTCATCTACCAAGGCCAGCCAACACACCAATATGTGTGTATCACTCCAGAGGGCCGCGCTGCCATCCAGCGTGACCTGGACAGGCTGGAGTGCTGGGCAGAGAAGAACCTCATGAGGTTCAACAAGAGCAAGTGTAGGGTCCTGCACCTGGGGAGGAAGAATGCTAGGCACCAACATAGGCTAGGTAGGGGTGGACCTGCTGGAAAGCAGTTCTGAGGAGAAGGATCTGGGGGTCCTGGTAGATAGTAAATTATCCATGATCCAGCAATGTGCCCTTGTCGCCAGGAAGGCCAATGGCATCCTGGGCTGCATAGGGAAAAGTGTGGCCAGTAGGTCGAGGGAGGTCATTCTCCCCCTCTACTCGGCACTGGTGAGGCCACAACTGGAATACTGTGTCCAGTTCTGGGCTCCCCAGCTCAAGCGGGACAGGGAACTACTGGAGGGAGTCCAGCATAGGGCAGCAAAGATGACTGGGGGACTGGAGCACCTCCCTTATGAGGAAAGGCTGAGAGAGCTGGGAGTCTTTAGCCTGGAGAAGAGAAGGCTGAGGGGAGACCTTATTCTTGCTTCTAAGTATCTAAAGGGTGGGTTGAAGGAGGATGGAGGCAGACTCTTTTCAGTGGTTCCCAGTGACAGGACGAGGGGCAACGGGCACAAGTTGGAACATAGGAAGTTCCATTCAAACCTAAGAAAAAACTTCTTTACGGTGAGGGTGACAGAGCACTGGAACAGGCTGCCCAGGGAGGTTGTGGAGTCCCCTTCTCTGGAGATTTTCAAGACGCGCCTGGATGCAGTCCTGAGTAATGTGCTCTAGGCATTCCTGTGTCAGCAGGGGAGTTGGACTCGATGATCTCTAGAGGTCCCTTCCAACTCTGAAAATTCTGTGATTCCGTGATTCTGTGATTCCGTGATTCTGTGTCTTTGTCATTTAAGCCAAACATAATGTGAGAATATGGACTGAAAACTCCAACCTTATTAAGGGGTTGGACAAATTGGTGATTATTTTGCTCACAGCCACTCTGGGTCACCAGCCGGGAATGACGAACCCCGTGGTGAATCTGATATTGGTTTGGGCAGTTTTATTTGCCTTCACAGTCATAACAGGCTAGGACAAGTGTAAGCAGGAGTTAAAAATGATTAATCTGTTCCTCGGCAGGCATTCCTACGTGTTTAGTTAGATTCAGATTCAGGGCTTTGGCATAAATTAATGAAAAAGCGAGCACAGAAAAATTCAGGTTAATGACCAAGTTCTCTTGGGTAATCATCCAGGGGTTACATGATATGCCAGGTTTAGCAATAGGCCATAATTCTGCAAACAAGATACTTTAATATAAGCTTTGTTATATCAGTTTCACCTGTTTACTAAGTTTCTGATCTTCAGATAACTCAAATTATACTCGAGACAATTGCTTATGATTTCTGTTGTAAAAATGAGTTATGATATAACTCTAAGAGAACTTTGTACAGGAGGAGCTTTAGAGGTAAAACATTATCTTTTTGTCAAAGTAACAATTGAGAAGGAATTCTGGCAGAGGCAGTTAATATTATGAATATTCACAGTATGTCCAGGATAACCAATTGCATTATTTTACATTATACATTTTGCTTGGTGGTAAAAGCTATGTTTTTTGGGATGCAAACTTGGAACTGCCATAATTCTTTGTTTTCACATGTTCATTACTTAAAATGTGGTAAAAATCCCATGTTAGCATCTCAGCCAAAGGAAACCTAAAGGAGATTTATCACTTTTCAGTTCAGACATAAAAGGCAGGGGATAAATTCTCCCATTAAAAAATTATACTTTTAGTGGAGTTACCAACCCTTTGCTAGATAAACTAAAATACTAAATACCTAAAGGTTATAAGCCTGTTTGAGTATCTGATCTCAGTTCCTTTGTGATTACAGGAATGGAAAATTTCCACTTCATCTGGGTGAACAATTGGCTGACCAGTTGGGCTCAAAGAGTTATAGTAAATGGGGTTACATCAGGCTGGTGGCCAGTCACCAGTGGGGTTCCCCGGGGCCAGTGCTCTTTAATGTTTTTATAAATGATCTGGATACAGAAGACAAATGTACACTAAGTAAGTTTGCTGATGATACCAAATTAGGAGGAGCTGTGGACTCCCTCGAGGGTAGAGAGGCCTTTCAGAGATAGACTAGAGAGCTGGGAAGTCACCAACCATATGAAATTTAACAAGAGCAAGTGCTGGATTCTCCACCTGGGATGGGGTAATCTTACTTACACATGCAAATTGGGGGAGAAGAGGCTGGAGAGCAGCCCTGCAGAAAGAGATCTGGGGGTTTGGGTCAATGGCAAGTTGAATATGAGTCAACAGTGTGCCCTGGCAGCCAAAAGGGCCAACCGTGTCCTGGGGTGTATCGAGCACAGCATAGCTAGCTGGTCGAGGGAAGCGATTGTCCCACTCTACACTGCACTGGTGCAGCCCAACCTCGAGTACTATGTGCAGTTTTGGGTGCCTCAATACAAGAAGGACATCAAACTATTAGAGTGTGTCCAGAGGAGGGCTCTAATTGAGTTTTGGCCGCATGAATTTTCTCCCTGCAGTGGCGAACAGCATCTCTGCAGTCCTCCTGTGTTGCCTGCCCTTGCTTCCAATGTCCGTATACTTTGCCCATGACTCCCTCTGTGTTTACAAACAACAAATATAGGAGGGCACCTTTCCTAGTTGACTCCCTTAGTACCTGCACCAAGAAGTTATCTTCAACGTGCTTCAGGAATTTCCTGGACCTGTTTGTGTCCGCTGTATGATATTCCCAGTTGATGTCTGGGAAGTTAAAATTACCCATAAAGACAAGGGAGATCTAGAGATATCCCTTAATTCCTTGTAGAATAATTAATCGTCCTGGCTAGGTGGTCGATAGTAGACTCCCACAACAACATCAGCTTTATTTGCTTTCCCCTTCATCCTTACCCAGAGACTCTCAACTGTGTCGTTGCCAACTGTAAGCACCATACAATCCAACCCCTCCCTTACATACAGCACCACCCCCCTGCCTTGCCTGCTCTGCCTATCCCTCCTGCCTGTCTATCACAGCACTCCAGTCACAGGACTCATCTCACTAGGTTTTGCTTATGCCAATGATGTCGTAGCTCTGGGATTGGGCCAAAGCGTCTAGCTCCTCTTGTTTATTCCTCATGATGCGTGCATTAGCATGGAGACATTTCAAATGTGCTCCAGTGTACTCAGCACATCATGGAGGAAACTGAAAGACCTCGCTAGTACACCATGTCTCAAACATTGGCGTGCTGCCCCCAAGCTTATCTCTGGCGAGCCTGGTTTTATCCCTTTCCCCCTTCAAATGTAGTTTAAAGCTCTTTCAATGAGTGTTGCTAACTGCTGCACGAAGATCCTTTTCCCCCTTTGAGACAGGTATACCCTGTCTGTTGCCAGCAGGCCTGGCAATAGGATGAGAGGAAATAGCCTCAAGTTGCGCCAGGGGAGGTTTAGATTTGATATTAGGAAAAATTTCTTCACTGAAAGGGTTATCAAACATTGGAACAGGCTGCCCATGGAAGTGGTGGAATCGCCGTCCCTGGAGGTATTTAAAAGACATGTAGATGTGGTGCTGAAGGACATGGTTTAGTGGTGGTTTTGGCAGTGTTAGGTTGATGGTTGGACTCAATGATCTTAAAGGTCTGTCCTGGTTTGAGGTAAAACAGGACCAATTTTGTTCAGCAACTTTACCTTTTAGCTAGGCCTCTTCTAACTGCTGAAATTAACAGCCTGTTGTGCAGAAAACCGTTCGCTCTCAGAGTGATAAGACCCATGTTTATAGCTGATGCCAAGGAATGGTATGCAGAGAGGCTCCTGCTTATCCTTATTGCTATAACAACCAAGGGCAGCCAACTTTGTTACTTGCCCCGTTGGAGGGTCGGAAGTGGAAAAGCGTAGAGGGAAAAGCAATGCTCAGACAGGCGTAGCCCTGGGAGGAAGTTAAAGCTTAATATTTTGGCTTTCCTGACTTTTGAGTGTACATTGCTTTATTAGCGTTAGTTTGCATGTATTTACTTATGTAAATTTACTTGCTTTATGGAAATTGTAAGAAAATTGCAAGGCCACTTTTGGCTCTCCTAAAGCTGTTGCTTTGTTACCTCCTCGTTCTTTAGAAGTGATTTCATGTGTGTTTATGGCACATCCCAGATTTAAATTCTGACCAAATGATTAAATTAAAATAACAGTGATTATTCTAATTTACCTGTTATGAGGACAAAGTGAAAGCTGTTATTCAGTTTAAGCCATTGCTTTTTTTATATCTCAGTCTTGATGTTGTAATAGGTGGGAAAGGATTTTTACATGCAATCCTGTTCTTGCTATATGTATTACTCCATCACTGAATTTACACAAGGAGGTTTTAGTGTGAGGGTCCCAGTGAAGCAATGCTGTGCGCTCCCTCTGCTGGCATCCACGCTCATCTTGTGTTTCACCTGGTGAGCAGCCAGGTCAGGATTCCCCATGCTTCCTCCTGCTTTGCTCTTACTTTTCCTCTTGCACCGGCACTGCCCCGCTGAGATCGTTCTGGCAGAAGACAGAAAGGGAGAGCAAGAGGAAGGGAGGAGGAAGGAGAGAAGGAAAAGGAAGAGGAAGAGGAAGGGGAGGAGGATGAAAGGAAGGAAGAGAGAGAAAGAAAGAGGAAGAAAAAGGAAGCAAGAGAAAGAAAATTTGTTTTCTATCCAGTGCAAAGGGGATGGAGAGGTGGGAATAAATGGCTGGTGGGAGAAGAGACGAAGCAAGATTGCTTCTTTTGACAGCAGTTTACAGTTAGATCAGTTTAGTTGTAACATCAAGCTGCATTCTTAGATAAAAACAGGGCAGTTTAAGTTTAGCTGTATGTTAAACTTACAGAAAGAGTGAAAAGTTACTTGTCAGAAGGAAACTAACACCATGTAGCGAAATGCTAATTTCCACTTACTAAAAGAATCACTAGCAGTAATTCGAATATAGATATGAGGTATATATCTTGGAGAGTGTCAAAAAAGAACCATATCTTTAGTGTCCGTGATTCGAAGTAACTTTTGTGTGAACAAACTGCAAAAGAAATGTCTGCTTTAGATATTTAGTAATTTCATTCGTTCGTTCCTGTTTTTTATTGCTACATGTATAAGTCCAAAACAACAGGCCATATTATTTACCAGAGAACATCTCCCGTTTTGTGATTCTATTGCATTCCTGTCTCCGAGCACTAATACAAGGTGGATGTAAACAGAAAACCCAAAGGCAAGGGGGATAGAAACTGCAAGAAAAATTGTCCCTGAAAAGAATATTCCTGCTTTTAAACTGGACTTGTTTGGTAGGGTTCCTGTTTGTGCTTCACTCTTGATTGATCCAGTTTAATATTCTTGAACTAGAGGTGCAGTTCTAACATGCAGACTTAACAAAATTACTATGTTTTGCCTTCTCCATGACTCTCCTTGTTTTCTCTCCTTCGCTTGGGGAGAAACAAAAGAGATTGACCTTTCCTATCTGTATCCATTGGCATTTGTTCTTTTCTCTCCTGGCTCACCTTGTTGCCATCTCTTAGCTCCTCTCTTATGCATCTAGCTGCCATTTCTCTCTGGGGTTAATTCTAAACTGATATTAAAATTAGTAAGGTGTTTCCACAGCAGAATGTGGACCACAGAGAAAAGAAAATGAAGGCTAGCAGGAATGAAATCAAGTGCTGTGAAAAACATTGTGGTACTAAATTATAGTACCGTTACAATGCTTCTTATGTTATACAGTGATTTATGTTGTTTTTCTGGTTTTATGTTCTGTCTCATGTAATGCAAAACATATTGCTGACAGGTACCTATTTTGCTGTTATTTTTAGCAGGCCTAAGATTTGTATCCTCTTACAGTACACATAGTTACATTTTATGCCAGTGCTGCAGGAATGGAAAAGAGATATTGTGGAGGATAGCTCTATAGTAAGCTTTCCTAGAAACTTTTCCTTTTTTGGGGGGACTCTTCTAACCTACATACCTTACAGGTATGCCTGGAAATCAACATAGTGAACCTGAGTCATGTACCTGATTAGGGGGCCAAAACTGATTCTTAAGCTAGTCTATACAGAAAAAGTTACGAAGAATAAACCAGAGATAATGCACAAAATACAAATGTATTTACCCGTTAGTTGTGACCTCTTACAGAAGGAGCTTTAATTCTTTGTGAATAGGATTAGCTTAAAATGAAATAAAACCACTGGGCTCCTGAATGTGACAGTCTAAAGGGAACAAGAATTTAATGCACTTGAGCATTAAATTCATAACTTTAATTGATTTACCCTATATTTCTTAAGAGTCCTTGTTTAGACAAGCCCTTTATGATGTTTAGTGCATACATTAATAATTCAAACCATCCTTAAGTTTAGTGTGACTTCTGAATTATTAACTAAAATAACTAGTGTTGCATTGGAATGTGATGTCTTGATTCCTTGTAGTGCAGGCTTGTGAAACTGTGTGGGAAAAAGAGGAAAGCAGTCAAATTTTTATATCCTAAGAGTCTCCTGGCACTTGTCTTTTGCCCAGGCTGACTCACATCAAGTTGACAACTGTTTTTATTAGTATCCAGCAGTCATCGCTCAGTTAACAGAGTTCATCTTCCCAAACAAACTTGCCTACAGGCCTGGGTTAGCAAGGCTATTCCTATTTTGGAGATGCTGACCCTACTCAGGTTTATGAAGTAGCCATGGCAAGCAAAGGAATGTGTCCTAAACTTAGAATAGACTCTTCCTAACATCTATATATATCTAGTATATTGAGAGGGCTAAGTCCTTGCCTGATCTGAAATATTTCTGTGGATATGAACCAGGATTGGATTAGACCCAGGAAGTAATAATTTCCCTTAAGTCTGTATGAATATGTGTGCATGTGTATGTACACACACACACACATAAAATATACATTAAAAGTGATATGGGATCTGTTAGCTAAATATTTGTTGATTGCTTTTGCCAAAGCTATATGAATGAGAATTGCATTTGACTTTATATTAAAAATACTTCTGGTGGAGAAAAAGTCTGTGAACAGTCTCAGAAGAAGAAACCATTCTGCCCCTCAGAGACCCTACATTGTTTATGTGTCCTGGTTTCAGCCAGGAAAGAGTTAATTTTCTTTCTAGTGATTGCTGTGACAGGAATGTCAGTAATGCATATTGTTTTAGTTGCTGCTAAGCGATGTTTATACTTTTCAAGGACTCTTTTCAGCTTCCCATAGAAGCTGAGAAGGAGCATAGACAGAATAACAGAATGGCCAGTGGAATATTCCATACCATGATCACTATATAAATGGGGGTTGGCCGAGGGGTGGGAAGCCGTGATCACTGCTCGGGAATGTACCAATTCACTGGTGAGAGTGACTCGTGTCATTGTTATTGTTATTGTTATTGTTATTTTCTGTTATTGTTCTATTAAACTGTCTTTATCTCAACCCACAAGTTTTTTTCTTTCCCTTTCCCTTCCTTTTCTCCCTCTTCTCCCTGCCCTTCTTGAGGGAAGGGGGAGAACTGTGTGAGCAGCTGTGTGGTCCTAGCTGCTGGCTTGGGTTAAACCACGACAGTTATGGCAGAGTTAACAGTAATGGGGAACCAGCAGAGAAGCTCAACCAGGTTTCAACACTTGCCTATTTTGTTTCCTATACTCAAAGTTTACAACACATTAAGAGGTAAGCTCCTTCCTGTAATCTAAACAATGAGCAATTGTGTACCATATGCTCTAACCCAAATAAATCAAAGGTTCTTAGAGATTACTTTTTAAGAAAACTTGTACTAGTTGTCTCAGCATTTCCTCTCTACTCTCAGATCTATATAAATCCAAACCCCTGTGAATGGCTTGGCTTAAGAATGGCTTATTGCAGGTTTGGTTTTTTTGTTTGTTCCAAGCAGTTTGGATTAAACTAAAAGAAAGAATGATCCACATGTCTTTCTGCAGCAACATAATAACATTACATCTTCAGCGATACAGAAAGTTTAATGAGAATCTGAGTTCCTTGACACTGGATTTTTTTTTTGGCTAGTACAAGATACAGAAATAATATGACCAAAGACCTTGTGTATAAATTTAATAATGAATTTACAGGTTTAAAGCAATAGTTTAGGTGGTATCTCTGAAGTATTTTGTGCTTCATTGAAGAATCTATTTATAGTGATTAGACACTTATCCAAGCAAAAGCTGACTTTCTGTAAGAAGGTGCACTCTACAATCTTGTTTGCAGAAAGTTATAGCTACATCTGTTTATACCAGACATATGCATTACTCTGGAACCATATAGAGCTTTAAAGGAAGATAGGAGAGGAAACCAAGGTCCTAGGAGCCTCGATTTCACAAATGGAGTAATGAAAGATAAAATAAATTTAAACAGAAGGGTATTGAAATAATTTTAAAAGTACATTCAACTACTCTCTTTAATGATTGGTTTTGATGACAAGGAATGTCTTTCTCAAGAAATAATAGTTTGACTGTTGATCTGCTCCACTTGATTCCATTTCACATTCCAGAAGGAAATGTAATTGGAAAATAATTTGAAATTCTAGATTGGCCTTGTGGGATATCTGATCTGCTGCTTAGTTTAACCAACGTTACATTCAAATGTTTAAAATCTGAGCATTTTTTACTCTTTCACATGCTAAGGAGCAGGTGCAGTATCTGTAAAAATGGTCAGATGCCTAGAGATGGCAAAGGTAATTTCATATATGTTTGCAGCACTTCTTATGGAAGGAAAGTTTTCAATTTCTGTTGGAAGATGTAAGAAACAGAGGCATAAGCAAACATGCATTAACTACTTTGTTCCATACTGGATTTAATGTAAACTACAGTCATATTCTCTCCCGTTTCGAATATTAGCCTTCATATGGATGTGCAATTTTTCTAAGTTATAAAGGTTGCCTTCTGAATGCATTTGGCTCAGGCAAGGGAGGAGGGGTCAGAATGACATCCCATGTAGAATGGTGCTAATGTGTAGGGGATCAAGCTGCACCAACCTCCCTGCCATAACCAGTTGATGACCCATCAAAATGCCAGTATTCTACCCTTAACTAGACCCCAGATATGATTCAGAAACACAGAGTAAGCCTTTATAGAGCCAGGACTCATGTTATGCCACAAACTATGAAATACAGATATGGCTGTGCCCAAAACTCACTCATGTTAAAGTGATTAATCCTCTCCTCAGCCAGCCTTCCTAGTATTCTGCCTAATATTGTCCAGAAACTAGTATTTTGTGCCAAATTAGCAAAACATCAATGTAGCCATCCACTCTACACCAATCTCATGACACCAGATAAAATTTTAATTAATGAAACTACTGCTAAATATCACTGATATGCCTTCTATTATACATAAGACAATTTTTCTTTTGGCAGGGTTTATTACCTCTATTATATAATTCTTACTACTGAGTAGACAGAGCACAGATTCATGCCAGCTTGGATAGAAGAAACTATGTTAGAAACAGTTGGAAAAGCATCATAAAAACTAGTTGTATCAACACAAGACAAAATACCTGTTTTGGGTTGAATGATGAAAAATTTTTGTAGGACTCTCTTTTTTGCCCGCAAAAAGACTTTAAATATGAATTGTACTTCTGGAAACCATTTTAACCAGCAGTTCAACTAAATGTTATTGGGGCAGTCAACGAATCATGTAATTTCCCAGAATAATAGTTGACTATTTTCTGAACTGTAGACATTCATGGCGTGTTCGTGAATCCTTGAAAAATGGACATTTGCAGTGGCAGATGAAATTTTGTCAAAATAACCATAGCATATGGTAGAGTTTCAGTATTTCTAGAGGAATTTCCTTTTTATATTTGGTTTATGAGAAGAAACTATAGTTTGAACAGCTGTGCTAAAATTCTGAGAAATTATTTTTGAAGGTAAACTGACAGCAACCTTGCACTGGATATCAGTTGGGTCTAACATATGAATTAAATAAAAATAATAGTTGAACTGAAAATTACATTGGATCACAGTTCAGTTTGTCTTTGAAGCTTCTTTGAATTCTACAAAATCTTTTAGTTGGTCTAGTTACAGAACATGAATTTTGTATATGCCTCAGACATCATATTAGCTACTAATTATGAGTCTTGTCAGCATTCACAGGGAAATTGTTCTTCAGACACTGTGTCATGAAATTTCTCATTTCTTACCTTTGAAGTTACAAGCTTTCTGCATGAGATGTTCCCATTTCCTTCATTTCCTTTCAGCAGACTTAGCTGCTGGGCATTACCTGCAGTCAGTGGATTTTTTAATTCTGGGGTGTTTGGTCTAAGATCTGTTACTCTAAAGCTTCTTGACTTGCATCTCCAGAGCAAGCTAGAAGTAGCCTTCCCATTCTTAGTGTATTGGTATCCAGTCACCACCGACATGATCAAGTGTAGTAGCACCAGATGCTGAGGATGTCAACTGGTTGCCAACAGGAGTTTCAGCAGTACCATAAACTTTTACAGTCAGATTTCTTGTGTGAGGTTCTTAAAATCTTTCTGTTTGCAATTGTACTGCATCAATGGAGGCTTTTCAATTTGATGAATAGGGTGTAAAAATGCTTTCCACATGAGGGTATGCACTGTTACAATAGGCAGTCAAAAGATGCCTTTCTTATGCTATTATTTCAATGCTGAAATACTTAGCTAGACTCTACCCATGATACATGGCATGTGTCTTCATAGTCTCACGGTAATTATTCTGTGCAGACAATGCACCCTTCTGGTCATGGAGATGATTTTTAAGCCAAGAACATTTCCTATTAGCAATATCTGCATAAGCCCATAAACTAAACCTGAGTAGCTTCTTGAGAAAGTAAATGTAACTTTGATTCAGCTGTACAAGTGTTTGCTACAATACTGAACAATTATCTAAACAAGCTGAAGCATACATGGCTGTCGCAGAGGTCAATGTTTAGAAGCCTGGATCTGAGAAGATTCTTTTTCCTGTTACTCCCTGCCTCCAATATAAGGTGCCCATGCAGTTTGGGATGAGATTATGTTCACTACAATGTGATATGCAGTGACAGTTTTGTTGAGCAATGATCTAAAGGTGTTAATGAAGCAAGGTATGCAGAGGTAATGCTAAGCAGACTCATTGCTGGAAAGTGAAGATGAGCTTTTGGGCTCTCTGTTCATACAGACATAATCTAGTGGTTGGTCAACTCTCTCCTGGGAGAGAAGGTAGCATTTGCATCTTGAGTTGCAAGTCCTAATGTGTGGATGAGTACTGTGATATAGATTACATAGAGGAAAGACAGAGAAGTGTAATTTTCCTTTCTGTGTACTGGAAGGACAAAATAGAACTTGGCATATGGAATTTTTTTGTTTGTTTTACTATAGTTGATCATTTCTTCAATGGGCTTGCTTCAGTGAATTAGGTACTTATGGTACATAGTACTGGCTATGTCTGTGTCTTCAGCCCTGTGTCACTCCTATACTCTGAAAGGTATGTTACATGCCTTGCATTGACAAGCAAATATCACCTTGCACTGACAAGCAAATATCTCCATATATGGAAAATCTGAGTCCCAACCTTTAGCTCCAGCTCTGCAGGAATACTGCACTACCACTCAAGTTCAGAGTCCTTGTACTACTTGTTACATAGGAGGGGTATAAAAATCAACCTGAATTCAAGTTCTAAGCAAGAAAGTCTCACATACTAGTAACATGAAAAGCACTACTGGCAGCCAAATTTTTACAAACAAACTTGTACCACAAGCATTTTTTGCCTCGTCTTCCTCACAAACTATTAAAAGGACCCAAACTCCCAACTTTACTGTCAAGAGAAAATGCTGACCTTTACGTCTGTTTTTCTCTAGCTTTACATCTCTTAATGATTATTTTCTCCTCATCTTCCTAGCCAAAGAAGAACCTAAAGAATGCAAAGGTTATATCTACTTACAAAACCTTCTTTCCACATATCCATAATAGCTCTTATGGCAAGCAATAGCTTATTATACTGGCCCAGAAATGCACTGAAGTAAGCATGGAAACTTTCCTGTTGAGGCACCTGAGACTCTGAGATCTCAAGTGACCTCTGAGACTACAGTTCAAAAATAATCTAATGCATGATGCAAGAACTAGGAGCAACAGAGTAATTTAATGAAAATTTAGTTAGAAAGTCTTCAGAAATAACTGCTTCTGAAAGCTATGGAATACTTTATTTATGGAAGATTTTTTCCTGTTGCTTTATGGAGACATTGACTAACTAAGCACATGAACTGAAGTTATTAACAGCATTATTATTGTTGTTAGTTGTGTGAATAGACTTAGGGGATAATTAGCTACATGTTCAGGATGTAAATTAAAAGTGCTTGAAAACTGACTGTGAGCTCAAGAACTGGATGTCATGTTCATGTAGACAAACCTAAATGATATGGATATGCAAAGATGTAAAGGATAAAGAAGTATGGATCAAACAATGGACTTGACATGAATGATGTTTGGTGTGCCCTTTTCCTCCGTACTGCAGCAGCTCTTACATCTTGCTTTGCTTCCTGTTGTGAGCTGACAAGAAACAGACATTCTCTGTCTTCAAATGGCAGATGGACCGAGGCACTAAATATCTGTTGCCTTGACTTTCCTCTATTTGTTTGAAATGGGCCATCTCTTTATTTTCACTGCATACTTCGTAGTGTCCTGCAGAATGTGAGCTTTTCTATCAACAAAATAAATGTTTATAGAAAATGTCACCAATTACAAGGGTGAGTGTTGCGAAGGATAGCCATGCCATTCGCCGAGCGGAGGGAAGACACAGTCACTCAATATGAGTGATCAGCATACTTCGTTTATTGAGACACAATCATCAAGCTTTATATGCTCGTTAATTAGCTCATACATATTACAAAAGCTAAGCTCATTATTGGCTGTTTCCAAAAGGGTCAGTCCCGCTTCATGTTTCTGTTTCGATTCAGAACTCCCTCATACCTTTGAACCACAGCATCAGAACTCCCTCATATCTTTCAACCACAACATCTTGTTATGCCCTTAGTCACATAAACAAGGGCAAGGTGTCCTTGCCGCTGATTGGCCTCAGACCAGCTGGGTCCGATATTTGCCAAGTTCACTGTGACTTAGCATTTCTATGTCTACGTGTCCTCGCTCAGTTAACCATGCCTCCACAGGTGAGCATGTTCCAAACTAAGAATATTAAAACTGTTAACTAGGAGTCCAAATATATACAGCTAATATTGAAAAAAAATCTAATTAATTGTAGTAAATAAAAAAAACACTTGCTGGAAGTAAACACTCGTGGTCAAATGCAGCTAATATAAAACAGTATTGTATCTCCGCAACAGAAACCATCCTTTCATTGTGTATGCATGTGTGTCCTGAGGAGTATATCTGTCTATGCTCAAGCTTAAGACTCAAGATCACACACAAGCCAAAGCACTTTGAATATCCATGCAATCTATTTTTTATTTTGCATTTTGCCTCTTTCGGTAAGCAAGCCCAACTGATTTCCCAGTCAAGGAAACTCTGGTATGAGAAGAGGGGAATCAGACTGATTCACATTCAAATTTTGTTCCTAAAGACAGCCTAGGTCTTAATGGCTTGGAAAATGAGAGCATAGTACTACAGGCTGTGTTGACAGAGTACTAGAACCTGATTTAGGGCTGAGTTTAAATAAACAACAAAAGTTATAGTTGTCTGTAGCATTTTACTTGCTTGCACAGGGGCTGAAATTTTTATTATATGAAGGCTTTGAAAAAGACAGGCAGTGCTTTAAGTTACATAAACATAGGTAAGGAAATCTGAAATGTTGCAGTTATGTTCCATATTTTTCTAGAAATAAAGCAATCGAATAAACCAACCAAACCAAAGGTCACATCTCTGCCCTGAATTTTTATACTCACTCTAGTTACAACTAAGATTATGATGATGAAAAAAGTGAGCAAAAATCACCTCCTTTTTTCCTGTTTTTATTACTCTGTTGATGGCCTTTACTTAAATAAAATAGCTTTGATCACATTGTGAGCTCATAGGGGACATCTGAGTCAGTGTCAGTCTATTTTCCCCTGTTCATACACTTCAGCATCAGTCACATTTTATTTTTTTTAAAAAACACTTTTAAACTCCGATAGAGAAGTAAGGAACTCTGAAGCCATATTAAAATAAATAAAGGTTCAGAACATACTATTTAATATGGATTCTGTCAGACAATGTATTTTGTTTTAAATGCACCACTTTATGAAAATAACATTGATTGTGTGTCTTCACGCTCAGGTGGGATGCAGGCTGAGTTGCCTTGATACATATCTCAAAGAGAACAGGAGGACTTCTCCACTTTATCTTGCTGCAGAAGTAGAAGCAAGTGTGTTCAATTCCCAGTCACTAGTGAGACCCTCGGACTGATGGTTGATCAGAAAGGACACAGTTACTGAAAGTCAGAAAGTAAACGGCACGTTAGAGGCAACAGAAGCAACTGAAGAATATAGTCATCAGTTCCACAGCTGCTTCTTTTGTTATTACTTCCCATTCACTGAGATTTTGTTTATTTTTTGAAAACAAATTTATTTTCTATTTAGTGATCATGTACATTTGTTATGAATAAAGAGCCAAAGAGGAAATGCTGCATTTAAAACCAGTCTCAAACTCCAGTTACTCCTGACTCATGCTCATGATTCATTTGTGGATTCTTACACATGCATTTGTAACTG
>VFFE01007665.1:380241-435876 GCA_008921705.1 Burhinus oedicnemus | reverse complement strand
TAAAAGGAGGGGTAAAAAAAAAAAAAAAAAAAAAAAAAAAAAAAAAAAAATTGCATGTTGACACTGAGCACAGACCCCAAATATTTTTGAGGGGTGTGCATCCTGTTCCCTGCTGGCCTGGGGTGCAGGGGTCTGGCACAGGACATGTGGTGGTGTTGCACCCGATGCAGTGCCACCGCCTGACGGTGCCGGCTGATTTTGGGGCTGTACGACAGTGTCCTCTCACCAGTGCCTGAAATTATCTGATGGTTGCAAGGATGTGCCTGAAATTCCTTGAACCAAGGGGTTTGAAGGCCACCAAGTTTCTCAATCTTTGCTTCAGCTGGTGGGTGAGCAGGGCTTGCTTTTTTTTTTTTTGCTTCTCTGCCTGATTTTCAAGCACCTTGTCCTGCAGCAGGACAGACCTGCGGCTCCTCAGTGGTGTGACTGGCTGGAGTAGCCAGTGCCTCTCCAGCTTCTGCTCTGCCTATTAATAGGAGCTATTAAAATGTTCACCAAATCTAGGATGCAGGACATGACCAGGCATGGAAACAGTAAGCAAAATAAGCTTTAGCCCAGCAGGCTGTTTGAGCAGAGGAATGCAGGGCCCTGCAGTGGGGATTTGGGGAGGGTGAGCATTTAACCCCTGCTCTGCAATTGCCCTGCAGTGGGGATGACCTTTCCATCCTAGCTCTACCTCCGTGCCTTGACCCCTGTTTCAAACCCTTGCATTACAAGTGAGCTGGGGGAAAGCTGCTTGCCATCCTGCTGCTGGTTTCCCTGCTACCTGGCCATCATGGGAAACACCAGCGTAGGCAGGCAGAGATGCATCCTTTAGGTAATGGGGATGGATGTATGTCCTGAAGCGTTTGAGTACCAGTGGATAACGCTGAGGGGAAGCTGAGGCACGGAGCATCAGCATTGCCTGGGTTCATGCAGCAGTACAGTCTGTGGGTTGAACTGTGGTGTCTGCGTTTGTGGGGCCCATGCCTCCAAAAATAGGCTCTAAAATCACTTCAAAAGCGCATTTGCAAGGGGGAGTGTGGAAACCACTGTGTCCAGATTGCCTATAGTCAGGCAGGATAAAAGGAATGAAAACATTTGCAGTTTGGTCTAATTTTTAGGGGTTTGTGACTGGCTCTGCATCAAATGGTCCCCTCACTTTGAGGGGGAAGGGGAAGCCCTTTGCTTTGGGAAAGGGCAGGTGGTTCCTGGCTTAGGGCTGCTTTAAGGCAATTTAGCTTGTGAAAGCAGGGCAGAGGGTAATTCCCTGTGGGGAGGCTGGCAGGTGGAGATGATGCTGCTGATTGCTGCTGGGATGTTTGTATGCAGAGCATCTTCCTTTGGGCTGAGCATCCATTGCCAGTCTGCCTGGAGCTGCAGGATCCCATGTGGATAGCTTGGGGAGATGCCAGCTCATCCCTGGGTCCCAAGCAGTGCAAAGGTGTCCAGGCATCAGCCTGATTTCTCTCTCCTTCTGTGGATGAGACGTGGGAATCATTTGGACCCAGAGTTCTAAGCCTAACCGTTACAATTCCTACATAGTGCTGCAAACACTTCTTCCTCCCTTTTGCCTTTAAGTATAAAATCCTCATTCCTCTTCCCGCACAAAAAATGTGAGTAATGTTAGAGAAACTTGGGATGAGGCCCAGCAAACGATCGGATATCCGGCTAAGCACGCCTCTGACTTCTGAAGTAAAAGCTCCCAAATGAGTAATGCAGCAGAAGAAAGAGCAGATTTGGAAGGCATATATTTTATGTTGGTGCTCTGCTTTGTCTCTCTTAAAATTTCACTCTGCAACACTTGGAAATGGCTTTTTTTTATCACCTCAGTATATTTGTTTTATGCTGAAGTATTAACACGTTGTTAGTTGTGCTGTTGAAAACAAAGCTGACAGTAGTAAGCACTAAATTGAAAAAAAAAAAAATCTCAGGTCTCTTATACATGCATGTGGTGTGTTTTGGTTGCTAGCCTTTACATGGGCTCTGCAAGCCATAAATGTTGTTTACTGGGATCGTCATGGAAAGTGTGGCGAGCAGGACTAGGGAAGTGATTGTCCCGCTGTACTCGCACTGGTGAGGCCCCACCTTGAGTACTGTGTTCAGTTTTGGGCGCCTCACTACAAGAAGGACTTTGGGGTGCTGGAGCGTGTCCAGAGAAGGGCAACAAAGCCTGTGAGGGGTCTGGAGAACATGTCTTACGAGGAGTGGCTGAGGGAACTGGTGTTGTTCAGTCTGGAGAAAAGCAGGCTCAGGGGAGACCTTACCGCAGTCTACAACTACCTGAAAGGAGGTTGTAGAGAGGTGGAGTTTGGTCTCTTCTCCCAAGTAACAAGCAATAGGACAACAGGAAAACGGCCTCAAGTTGCTCCAGGGGAGGTTTTGATTGGATATTAGGAAAAATTTCTTCACTGAAAAGGTTGTCAAGCATTGGAACAGGCTGCCCAGGGAAGTAGTTGAATCGCCATCCCTGGAGGTGTTTAAAAGATGTGTAGATGTGGTGCTGAGGGACATGGTTTAGTAGTGGACTTGGCAGTGTTAGGTTAACGGTTGGACTTGATGATCTTAAAGGTCCCTTCCAACCTAGACAATTCTATGAAAAAAAGCTGAATTCAGTCTAAAAGTAGAGAGTTGGGAGGCCAAAATGGCAGTGGACATTGCTTCTAGTAATGATTGGCAGTGGCCATCTCTCTTTGGTTTTCTTTTCTCCTTCTGGACAGTGCCAAAAAAGTTCCCATTTCTTTCCTATTGATTGAGTACTCATGTTATTCTTCTAAATATAAATGTGTCCTAGTGCGTCAGCTGTGCCTGGGATTTCACTTCTTTTATGTATTAGTTCAAGCAAGTTTTAATTAAAAAAAGAAAGTCCATCTGCATTTGTTTGATATTTAGGCACGTATTTCCCATCAAGAGCGTGTCTAATCTCAAAGGGTCAGGCCAGAATTAAAGTTATGTAAGGCTGCATGGTGGGCATCAGCTGGTTGTGCTGGAGAGCATCCCTCGGCTCTTGGAAAGCTCTTACTGCCTCCTCTGCTTGTCCTTGCAGAGCTGCCTCAGCGCTGGCACCAAGAGCTGCTGCACTTCTGGGTGCCAGTGGCATTGAGATACGGAAAAGCATGATCTCACAGGGCAGAAAATCTAGGGTGTTGCTGTGAAAAGGAGGTTTTGTCTAGGCAAGATGGTAAAGGTGGCCATGGATGGTGCTCTGGCACGTTGGTTTTACCTGGAATTGTCTTCTCTAGCCAAGAGCCTGCTGCTTGTAGGTCCCAACCTATGCTTTAGATACGGAGCCAAAATTAAAATACACACATCACCATAGTTATCAAAGCAGTCTTGAAGCAGAGCTAGTGGTGGGATTGAAGTTGCTTTCCATAGAAATTGATAAATGGAGCAGGTTCTTTGCTGCACATAGCTGACATTCAGCTGACCCAAGGCATCTGTCCCTGAATATATGGGGCTTTTAAATCTGATTTTAGTCCTTAGTTTCTAAAATGAGGCATTCTTCTAGAGACACTGGACAAACTTTGGGCTTTTCTGTATCCCCTTGGTTGGCTGTCAGCAACAGCTTTGTCTTTCTTCCTCTAATATGGGTATTTTCCTGTTGGCCTAAGACAACCCCATGCCACGCTGATAACACTTCACCGCTAAGTCAAGCAGCATTAAACCAAAATTCAGCGCTGTGGTCTGTTACCACAGAAAGCTCAGCGGGGATGAATGGAGCACCCAGCTCTTGGGCTCAAACAGGGGGACTCTGAGGTTCCTTGCAGCCTCGTGTCTTGGGTTTGAGCAGCGAGGGCAAGTACATCTCCTTACAGCCTTGCCTGGGGCTGACTTCTTGGAGATGGCAGAGAGGGCATAACTTGCCCTTTGGAAATATTCCCTCCACGGGGGCTTGGAGTTGCCCATTTTTTAGGGGATGCTCCTGCAAAGATGCATCACGGTGGTTCAATGCACACATGGGAAAGTGTTTTGTGCTTGCAAAAAGTGCAGTGCAGAAAGCTGCAGAAGCTGGCTTCACTCAACCACAACAGCTCTGCTTTAAGCAGGGAAAAATCTACCATTACTTTAAGATAACTTTCAGGTGTCATTTTATTTTGCCTGTTGACTAACGCTGCAAAAAAACGTGTTCAAAACTCAGCCCTGCTTTGCCTGGGATTTCGAGCAAAGGTGAGATTTTGCTAGATTTATGGAAATTACCATTTCTGTGCCCAAGTGTCTTGCTAAATAGAGGCATCTTTCCCTGAAATGGCTTACCCTGGAGAAGCTGTCCTGGCAAAGAGAAGCAATGTGTCTTTGACGTTGCCAACAGTGGAGGTTGCAGTCTCATTTCGTACCACATTAATTTTGAGAGCGTCCAGACAAGGGCCTCATGCATTTTTAACTGACGTAAAACTAAACAGTTCAAAGTGTGTAACTTTGTTTGCAGATGAACCCATCCAATAAATGCTGGGTCTTAAAATGATGAAATCAGTTTCTTATCAGCCATCTGACCCATGATGATGGGATTGAGCAGCTTTTAACCTGGTGAGACCGAAACTACAAACTCTGAAGTGCAGACAGATGGGGTGGGCGGTGTTATTTTGGGTTTTGCCCTTCATGGCACTGTTGATGTTACGGAAAGTGCTTGGAGCCACTACTTGGATTGTATCTGGCATCCCTCACCTCCAGGTTGCGTTCCTTGTAGATAATTTGCAGGTTGCACGAAGCCTCTGTGCAGTTTGACGGGCTTTAATTTCAGGGGTAACTAATTAAACAAGCAGGCGTGGTGTTTGCTCTTGTGTTGCATAAACACTGGCCTGTTTTGGTTTATCTCAAACACCCTCCTGGCTGGCAGAGGGGGGTGCCTGCACTTGGAAAGCTAATTCTCACCTATGGACAAGCTGTAATCTAAATTAAGGTAAGACTTTGCTGCTGAAAACCGCCTGAAATTAGCCACGTGGTCTTTTGTGCTGATGTAATGAGTCTGGTGTTAAAAGCGTGTCTGATTTGAAGCAGGAACACTTTATGGGATGGGTCTGCAACTTGCTGGATTTGCAGGTGAGATCAAATCAAAAGACCAGGGCTTTTTGCAGCAAGTCCTAATCCACACTTTGGGCTGGAGCAGATGTCTGTCCTTGTGTCTGCTTCTTGCTGCATGCCTCCCAAATGGCATCATCACTTGGGGGTTTGCCCTCCCAATATCATACTGCTCCCAGCAAGCTTGCCCTCTTTCCGATGTGGGTTAGTGGACCAAGGATTGAGTCAAACGTAGGGCATCACATGGGGCAAGCAACCCACAGTCCGGTTTAACCCCCATGTTGCTTTCCTATGAGAGGGCCATCAGCTCCAGCAAATGGTTAAGCTGCTTAAACCCAGCTATCATGAAGAATCTGGTTTGGAAGTGTTTAGCAAGGATGAGTGCTAAAAAACCCCTCTGTTTTGAGGAAGTGTGTTGTAATGTATTGATTGCATTTGTTTCTGCCTAACTCGAGCTTGTGATGGTTTTGGCTCCTGTCAGCATTTTCAGCATCGTGCAGTCCACCAACAGATCAGTACCTGGACTAATCAGCAAGATGTGTAAGAACATTAAATCAAGGTTAAGCTTTTGCACAAGCTCATTGCTCCAATGAGTTCTTTGGTTTGATAATCCAAAGAGGTTTTATTCATTAGTGAGAGACTCTGGCTGCTAGGTGGCTGCTCAATGTCCGTGGGCATGCTGAGGCAGCGAGCTGGGAACAAAACTCCTCTTTTTTTTCCTAAAATAGACCTCCTGACTGAGGTCAGGATCGAGAACAGCTGACCTGAGGGCTGCACCTGTCTGCTGGCTACCTGCCTGCCTGCTTACAAAGTTGCCTTTTGGATGACCCATTGGTGGCTGCTGCGTGCCTGTGCTGCCCACAGCATCTGCATCTTGAATGCAGCACCCTCTTTTTAAATGATGAGCAGGTCAGGTAAGTCCAGAGGACCAAGCAGGACCAATTTTTTTCAGCCTTTGACATTCTTTGTGTGAGGAGGTGGTCAGCATGGGGAAGATATGTCTTGATGGAGTACTTGGGCAGGGAGAGCTGCATGGAGTTGGCTATGTGTTGGTCTGCAGGCAAGTTGGAGCCAGGTCATCTCTGGAGCTTTTTGTTGTCCTCTCTGTGTGTTGCTGCATCAGTTGTGGTGCCAGGCTCCCCATCCAGCAGCTTGAGTGACTTTCCTGTGCCTGCTCTTCACTGGTCATGCTGGTGGGACTGGTTTCCCAACACTGCAGCTGTGAACGAGGAGAGCACATGGCTCTGCGCATTGCACCAGCAATTCAGCTGAGAACAGCTACTTCTTTTCATCAGACAAAGGCAAAATTAGTGAAGGGTGATGGAGACAGAGCTCTGAAGTGTTGATGCAGTGAAAGCTCTGTCATCATCTCCACTTGGGGGAAGCACAGCTTTTCAGGTACTTGGTTGCTTCAGCTTTTGACAGCTCTTGAAGTCCAAAATATCATCCAAATTATCTACATAAGGAGGCACTGCTGGTACTGTGGCTCTGGGAATAGCATGATAGTGAGTTGCTCCAAGATTTTCTCAATGAAAGCCTTTTACTGTACTTGAAGTTTTTGTTGCCCTGGTTAATTTGGTGTCTTGAGATGGGGAGGAGGGGTTTGCATCCCCCCCTCAAGTGCATCAGGTGTTAATGAGATGGTTCTCACAGCATCTGTGGAGGCAGGAAACCTTTCCCCTCCTTTAGCATTTTCCGTGGTTGCCCTTAGTCTGCTCTCTGTGGATGTTGCCCTGCAATCTCATGGGGGACCATGAGGAGGCATCTCTTCCACCACAGCATCACATGGGGAGCAGTGTGTGTGTTTTCTCCTGGTGATGGTCCTAGGTGGGCCACAGCATGGTGTCCATACTGTTCCTCTGTCAACTGGGAGTGAGCCATCAGGGGGCAGAGTGGGTGCTGGCAATGGCCAAAGAGCTTTGCCCAGCTGTTCGGACGAGCTCATGCAGACATCTGTGCCAGAGTGCAGACGTGCCCATTGATTAACCCACCAATGAGTCTGCAGTGCGTAAAAAAGAAAAGGAGAGATTTTCCTCCTCTTCCAAGGCAGTCTGTTGTCGGGCAAGGCTGTTTCTTCTTCAAAAGTGTCTCCCTCTCGCAAGTGCCTGGATTGTGGCTCTGGAAATCTGGGTTTCCTTTCTTCTCTGCCACTGATTGCCTGCATGAGCTTGTGCTGTTGCTTGATCGGGCTCAAATCTGAGTTCCCCTGGTTTGAGAGCGCTTGGTCCTTGCTTTTGGCCCTAAGCATCCCTCAGGAGCAGTCTTGCTTAAACTGGTGGCTGAGCTCTTGGGCTCCTGGATGACTTTAGAGGGACTGCAAGGGCTTAGAGGAAGAAGGTGCTCTCCTGGGCTCCTGTTCTCTCCAAGGATTTTTAAACTTGAGTTTGCAGCTTTTACATTTAACCCCTGGGAGCTTGGTGCTGCATGTGATTCTGGGTTTTTGTGCTTTTGTTGGTCCCCATTGGGGCTTGGCTGGAACAAACTTGCCCTGGCGGAGGAGAGTCACTCCACAGCTCCCTATTAAAAAAATCCAGAAACACCTTAGGAACTGCCCCACCTGAATCAGGAAGTAGTTTTTCTCTTGGAGGAGCATTGAGTGGACAGTAGGGAGAGGGTGGATCAGGACTGAACTCTGCCTTTTCTGATATGAGGGGTAGTGGACATCAGACAGAGCTTGTGAGAGTCCGATCCTGATGGAGGTTGGGTTTTCCACCACCTGGGCAGCAGACCCATGGAGTTCCTTAATGAAGGACATTGTGGAGGCAAAAAGTGCCTTCCTACGCTTGCACACTTTTTAAACCTTTGCCACACTGGCACCGTTTTCAGTGATTTTTGGCTTTAAAGTTGCTGTGGATGCTTGAGGGTAGTACCTGCATCTCCAGGACCCTCCTCTGCCTTGGTAGTCAGTGCGTTGGTGCTGCTCTCTGCTTGATGCCAAGGCGTCCAACTTTCTTTACCATGAGTGGCACTCAGGCCATACCCAACCCAGTCTCAGTGGCTTCTGCAGTGCTTTCTCCAGACTCAGTGGCTGATTGCATGGACACAGGTGACCGGAGTCAGTGGGGTGGGTGCTGGGCTGGAGCCTGTGCTTGGCAACAGCAGGAGGTCCTGCATGGAAAGCTCTTTCCCCCTCCCCCACCACAGAGACTGATCTATATTTGAGTCACTTGAAAGTCAGCACTGGAGATGGATATCCAATGGGACTCGTGCTCTAAAGTCATTGCTATAAAAGGAAACTTTATTTCTTCCTACTTTGCTTGCAGAGGGTGACAGTCCCCATCAGGGAGGGTTGTAATGGACACCAGGTGCCAGCAGACACCTGCAACAGTCGCTTAGCTGTAATTACTTTTTTTTCCTCCCTTCTACCTGTGCCCCATCAAACTTGCCCCATCAAACTTGCTGTGTTTGGCTTGCCCTCACTTGACAGCGGGCTCAGCTGGCAGGAACAGAACCAAGCTTAAGCTTGTGGGCAGGATTTTTCTGTAAGGCTTGGCAGGGTCTGGAGGGGATGGTGTAGCATGGGGTTGTGCTGTTCAGCTGGCTCTACTGCCTTTGTGATGCCCGAGCAGAGACGCTGGGTGCCAGCATCCCCGCCGTTTGCCACACATGGTGGGGATCAGGTCCAAAGCAAACCCGTGGGAGGGTTGGGAGGTCCTGATATTTCCTCAAGTCCCGTCTTGTTTGCTAGAAAAAGGACTAAAATGACATGTCTTCTGTTCTGGCCCATCGGCAGCTTGAAGGCTCGTTCCAGGATGTATGTGAGTTCACACCAACGTGCTCTTTCTGGTACAAAGAGCTTGTGTTTTGTGTTATCTTAAGGGGTGGTTTGGGGTTTGATTTTTTTTTTGTTTGTTTGTTGTTTGTTTGGGGTTTTTTTAAGATTAAAGCATTGGCTTTGCAAGCACAAGTGGTAAAGTGGGAGAAGGAGATAAGAGAAAGGCAACAAGGTCAGGAATCACTAGGGTATGTGCCATTGCTGGCATTGCATTGAACATGCAAAATGCTTTGCGTAGGCTTCTAGAGGGAAAAAAATAACAGCAGCTAGGTCTTCCCCACTTGTCTTCACCAGCAAGGCTCAAACTGCTTCATCAGCTCCCTGATGACTGCAGTCATCAGCTCCCTCAGGGCTGGGGTGTCCCCTGGGTTTCCAGAACAAGTCTCTTCTGCAACTGCTTCCGTGGTCTTGAGTTACTTAAGGTTTTGTGACTGTGATAAAAGCCACATTTTCAGTAAATTCATTAGGTAGAATGAATGTGCACTGTGGGTAGTGCTGTGGGGCTGGGAAATTAATTTCTAGTTACAGACGAGTTAAGTTCACTTGTATTTAAGCAAAGCTGACTGTTTTTAAAAGAAACCTCCAAAACCACTTCTGTGTTTGTAGGAGAGCCACAGGAGCTTGACTTTGGAGAAGGAAAAGGCAAATTAAAAGCCATTAGCAACAAGTACCTAGAGTTGGTCTTGGTCTTTGGCCTGGGAAGGGGACGAGCGATTGATTAGAAGCTCCTCTTTCTCTTCTCACCTTTCAGTTTGTGGCCAAGGGTCAGTGGAAGATTTGCCCTGAACTTACACCATGGACTTAGGGCTTGACTGGCTTTTTATGCATTACCTAGGGAGAACAGGTGTGCAGTTATGGTAGTCATTGCAAGGTTGACCTGTCTTGTGACATAGTGGCTCCTGTTCCTGACGCTTCCCATGGACATATGCGTGCTGTGGTGGCACAGACCCTGCAGCTCTTTGGTTTGGCTGAGCTCCAGGATGGGTAGGGACATGCATCGGTCCTCCCCACCTCCCTTTGCTGGTGGAAGGTACCATGTACTGCCCTTCCTTTGACTGCTTGTGGAGGGACCTGGCTCTGTCTCCAGCCCTGATGGTGCTTGGTACCGCCCAGACCTGCCAGCCCTCCCAGGTCTTTTCAGCCCAAATTCTTGGCAGTCAGGGGTTTTCCGCCATTGAAGCTTTTGGAAGGGTCCTCTCCCACCTACACTGTGCTGCAGTCAGTGCTTGTTGGAGAAGACCCTCCCCTTGGCCAGCAGCAGGCCAGCTCTCTGCCCTTGGGATTTGCATTTTCAGGTGTTTCCATGGTTTTATTGTATTTCTTTGCTCGCATGTGTGGGGCTTATGCTGTCAGCGAGTATTTTTCCTGGGATTGCTTTTCTCCACTAACCCTGTTCAGCATGGCCAAATGCCCATGCTACGTCTTTGATTTATAGCTCAGTGTCCAGGCAGAGGTGGGCCTGTACCATAATTCCATCAGGATCAGCTTGGCGTGGTGGATGGAGTTGGGAGCATTGGGGAGGTCAGGGTGCTGCTGCCGGCCCTGCCGTACCACCATGGAGCCTGCACTGGGGGGAGTCTCGGGGGGCTACCCTCGGTCTGTTGGGCTGGGACAGGAAAGCCTGTGGTTGGGTTTCCGGGGCTAAGCTATCCCAGGGAGTTTGCAGAAGTTATTTTTAACTCTTCTGTGCCACTGCATGGTGGGAAGTGCTACTGTTAGAAATCAGCTGAGTGCCGTGTATTCGAACACTGCAGGAAGAAGGCCTTTAGGTTTTTTTAATAGGTTTCAGTAAGTTTGGGGTTTTTTTAATAGGTGCTACACTGTCGTCAGCCCTAGACCCTCCCCAGACCTGCTGCTGCTCCATGCCTGGTAGAGAGGAGATCCAGGAAGTAGGTAGGGCACTTATTCAAGACCCTGGAGATCCTGCTTGCTGCTCCCCAGCTTGCTCACAACAGCGCTTCCACACCTTGAGAAGTAGCAGCCTCTCTGCCGAGAGGAGCATGGCTAGGTCAGTCTGCATGCCCCATCTGTCCCTCCTCAAAAACCTCATTCATAGTTCCAGCTAATGCAAAGTTAAATCCATGCTCTGCAAGTCCCTGTTAAGACAGCTCTACTGTTCCCCTGGTGGTGACTCACAGGATGGGCATCCCGTGATGTTCCCCCGGCGAGCAGAAGCCTAGCGGATGGGGAGGAGATACAGCCACTGTGTCATCCCACATGGTTCTGGTGTAGGAGCAAGGGGTATCCAGAGGGAAGCCCTGCAGCCCCCCACCGTGCTGGTCCGAGGGCGGCACCGTTGCTGGTGCTTCCATGCCCCAGAAAGCTGGTGAGGATTCGTGGGGTGCCAGCCAGCAGCCATGGGAACGTGCTCATCGTGCCTTCCTTAAAGCTTTGCCCAACCTTCATCAAAGCCTATTTAGGATTTTGGAAAGAATAGTGAGATGGCTGGTACTGCAGGGTATAACCACCACAGAGCCCTAACCCGGGCAGCTGCTGCCTGTAAAGCTGCCTGTTGGATTGCTTGGGGTTAGGTAAGCACGCAGCAGGTCCTCCTGGCTTGAATGGTTGATTTTACCCTGCAGCATTGCCTTTCCCTCATGGGAGGAAAAAAAAATAGTGTGAAAAGCTGGTGCAGGTGCCTTTGAGCTCATTCCATGATGAGATGCTGTTGTCTTCCTCATTCACGTGGGGTGAGCTCTGATTGCTCACCAGTTTCCTCCCCCCCCCCATTCATTTCAAATGCTGTTTATGGCTTTGGGTGAACAGATGGGGCTGGGGTTTTCCTAGTCTATATTTAATCCTAGTCTATATTTAACGTGCTTCAGAGGAGTTAACAGTTTCAGCTGTGGCTACCGAAGTGATTTCTAAACAAATCTTACTCTGTCCACCGTTGTTTCCCCCCATCCTGCTCCCATCTGTCCCCTTTTATTCTCACGTAGCCCGAGTTTAAAGGCTTGCGCTCGCTGGTTATCTGTCCTGCCTCTGCCTTCAGAAACATTTCGGGTCCATCCCCTGGGACTGGAAGCTCCAAAACATGGCTCCCACCCCGAGTCCCGCCATGGGGGGCATGCATCCCCATCCTTTTGTGTGTGTGTGTCTGAGAGTGTAGCTACATCCAGAATGGACTGAGATGCAGCCAAGATGCTGCTTTTGGGAGAGAAAATACCTTTTCATAGTCGCTCATTTTGATGTACATTCTTGCTGCCTTTTGAGACTGCAGGCTGCATGTGGGGGGATTTCTCCAGCTGTTTCTTCACACAACCACATCTGTCACAGACCTTTAGCATAAGACTTCCCGTATAGTTAAATAAATACAGGACAGAGGAGCATCCCTGCACATGCCAGGCCCTGCAAGGTGTGTGGATATGTTGGTGAGAGTTCTCTGTAGACAGCTTTGATTTAAAAAATTATTTGGCACTGGACCAGGCAGGTGTTTAAAAATATATTTGTGGCTTGCTCTTTGATTCACAGGAAAAATCACCTACGCATCCCTGGTTTCTTTCTTGCTTTGTGCAATACTCACCAAGCAGGGGTGACCTTTGGGCTGTCAAAGTGTTTTTGTTTTTTAACAGGATTGCGTGCAAGCATCGCTAAAATTGGTGAAAACTTTGCCACTTGAGCTATTTCTGTGACAACAATGCTGTACACCTCCTGCTGGATTTTGTGCCTGTGTAGCTGTGGGGGGCTTGAACCCTCTAGCTAGGAAGGGAAAAAACCCTACAGGAGCCTACCTCGGGTCTGCAGAGTCTCTTTAGGGGGAAGCAGTAAGTGTTTAGGATCTTGCATGCCAGCTGGAAAATGTGCCATCCCAAACGGTGCCTCGCATTAATGAGAAACAACATCCTGCCTGCTGGGATGGTGCTTTGCAAAGGGGTGGGCTGGATGGATGGTGAACTGTTCCTCCCTTCCCACTGACTGCTTGTTGCTTTTTCATGACGCTGATGGCAGCTCCAAGTCCCCTGTCTTACCTGGCTGGGTTCTGATAAGCGCAGTCTTAACTCAAAGCCTGGTTTCTCTGTATTAATGCCTGCCAAGCCCTTTTTTCCCCCTGGAGTGCTCCCAGCAGGACCCAAAACAATGCTTTTCTCAAAGGGAAAAGTGTTTGCATACAAGTTCTCCCTTCTGTTTTCTGGCTGGAGCCTGGTGCATCCCTTCCAGCTAACTGCATTCCTGGCATACCGGCCCAGGCGATGGCTTGGGAAGCATTTCAGGCAGGCTGGAGTATCTTCTGCTCAGGGTCTCCCCTGCAAATTTCTCTTATTGCATTCCAGAAAAGGGCACTGAATCCTTCAGGGCTTGCTGCTTCTCCTTGCCAGCAGAGAGACATGCTGGTTTAATAAAAGCTGTCTGCAGCCAAAGCACTCGGTGCTTGTCTTCACATTTCCATCAGTTCCGTATTCCCACCTAAGGAATTTGGGTTTGGGGGTTATTTTCCGCTTGATCTGATTTTCAAGTTGGGGGAGGGGGGGGGAATTGCATGGGAGGGGGAGAAAGCAAAAACAGGGAGAAGGGAAAAACAGTGCTAGGAGTGGATGAAAAGCCCTTTGCATTGCTGAACTTAAGCAGGGAATTTGAATATAACTTTCAATTGCACGGGTCTTTTTTTAAGAACCATTGGCGCTTTGCATCTAGGCTGGAGTTTTGTGGCAGGTTTAGAAGGGAGCAGGATGTGGGGATGTCTGCAGGGATTCTGGATGGCAGGATTTACCGGGATGATGCCAGGTACATCAGACCGCATACCTATTCCCTGGTGCAAACCTGGAGGAGCAAAGTGTGGCTCAGGCTCTGCCTTGCCTGCAGCTTGCAGAGAGGCACCAGGCTTGCCTGCTTATCCACGTGCTCCTTGGCTTTTCTGGCCACCCTCCAAGCTCCAGAGGACATGGGTGACATCAGATGAGGTCTTACCAGCACTTTCATCAGCCGCTACACTGGTGGTCAAAGTGCCAGCGTGTTCTGTGGGCAACGGGAAATGGGTTAATTTTCCTCTCGGCTCTGGTGCACTGATGCAGCTGCTCTTCCACAGGGTGTTTGGAAGTGTTTTTGCAAGCGTTTCCAGAAAAAAAGGAGGAAAAAACCCTTAATTTTTATTTTTCCTTTTGGAAATCTGTCTTCCCCCCATTATCATCCCTGTGCTGACTCCATGCAGCAGCTCAAGTGAAGCTGGGCAGTCTGTGCAAGAAGGGGTGTTTCTCTGTCTAGTCCCTGCCCAGTCAGCCAGATGAGGGGAGGGATGCAGGGAGCAATCAGGAAGAGCCAGTCCCCATCCCAGGAGATCCTGATGCTGCCATGGAAGATAGGGACGACCCGGCTGAATGTGGAAAAAGCCTGGTCTTGTCGGCCCTCCGCACTCGCTAACCACTGCCATGGGCTCCCACAGGATCCAAGTGCTTGCCGGTTTTATAAATATGTATTACAGCAACATGCAAATGCCCTGAAAGCCCTTACAAAATGGGGAGAAGGACAAATTTGTGAGCCTGGGAGCAACATATTTCCAAATAACTCTTAAAGGCAAGAGGGGTGCTTTGTACAGGGTGGTGGCCAGCAAGTAGCATCATGCAAGACCAGGCTGTCCTCGCTGTTCAAAGCCCTTGGTGATTTGTAGGCAGTGCTGTGCTTTTCAGGAGTACCCAGGCTATCTTTCCTGATACTCTAAGGAGAACACGAGGATGTTCTCCTGTATTGTCACCGCAAGGTCAGCATGTGCCTGGGTAGAGCATTGTCGGCGCATGGGTGGCATGGTGGGACCTGGAGCCTTTGCTAACGTGCTGGGGTTTGTTTCTCTCCCCCAGGCTGGTTCCCCAAGGTGACGCCGGAGTCCCTGTAGCTGCTTCGTTCACAGAGAGGCCATGCCTGCCTAGTGTCCCCTGGAACCAAGAGGGGTCAGCAGGCCAGAGATGGCGGCACAGAGGATCCGGGCAGCCAACTCGGGTGGCCTGCCACGGTGTAAGTCAGAGGGGACGCTCATCGACCTCGGCGAGGGCTTTGCTGAGACCAGCCTCTGCAATGTCAAAGGTACGGAGGGACATGTGGGTGGGTGGGGACAATGCCGCCTCCTCAGGTCGGGTGCATCCTCTCACCCCTGGGGTCCAGGAGGGGGTTGGTTCATAATTAGCAGACAGCAGCTGATGTGGAAGAGTAGCAAGCACCAGTGAGCACCTCCACAAGTGCAAGGATGGGCATGAACCTGACACCAAGAGATCTGGCAGCAACAAGGCAGTTGCAAGTTTGTTTTCCCCTTCCACAGAGCTGGGAGCTTGCAGGTTTCTTGAATAATCCTTTTTCTTCCTTTTATCGTTTTTTCTTCAGCTTTATTTACCTTACCCAGCAGAAAAGCTGCATTCCAGTGAGAGGGAAATTACTGTTCCTGCAGCAGAAATTGATCCCAAGGAATAACTCCAAGTGGAAGTTAGCATGTGCTGAGGGCCTTTAAAAATAAACATGCATAAAACCAATTGCTTTTGCAAACATAGCAAGAAGAGACCCAAACATCACATGCAAATTAGATTGTTTTTAATGTGAAAATAGGAATTACTCATATTCTCCAAGGGGTTTGCCAGTTTCGGCACATCCCTATTAATGCTGCCACTGCGTCAGCTGCATGCACAGTTTGTGGGGACATGGGAACGGCCACTCACCCATCTGATCTGCAGGGATGGGGAAACAGAAAATGCCCCGTCACACATACAGCTCCTGGGTTAACGGTGGCTTCCTACCAGGGTGGCAAAATAGTTTTTCAATACAGAGTGTGTGTGTATACATATATATAGTTTTGCACTGAATAAATATCCTCATGACCTTCCCTATGTGCTGGCAGAGGAAGTGGATTAACGATGAGTCGTTAAGGATCTGTGCAAACTCTTCTTAATATTTGATCGCACATTTAAAGGCTTTTCTTTGCTTGTCTGTGCCTTCCCTTGCCTTGTGCTTTATGTGTCTCCGAAGTGCTGCCAGCCTGCAGCTAGTGACTGCAGGGATGTGCAGTCTGATCTGCTGTCCCTTCACCTCCAGAATTTTAGGGGCTCTCTGTGTTTCTTAAATCCCCCTTTTTCCTCCAGAGAGCTCTCAAGCCTATTGAAGCAGGTGCTGTCCCAGTTCTCTCGCAGCTCTACATTGGTGAAAATCCAGCTCTCCTTATTTTCTTAGGTCTGTCTAGCAAGTTAACACATATTTGAACGTTGATGAAACATCATCTGCAGCTTGTTTCTGCTGCTTTTTACAGAAATAGGTCCTAAAATTGAGAACAAAAGCAATAAATATGGTGACAGCGTGAGCATCTGTAGGCTTGACCCAGCTGTTTTCCTTGTAATTGGGATCCCCTGGCAAAACAACTTTCAGCTGGCACTGCTGAAAGGGAGATTGGAGGTGCTGCTAGGAACATGACAGCACTGCAGGAGGGCGATGCTGTGCTTCTTTCTGAGGGTTCAGACTACACAACCTTCTTTAGAAATTGTGCTAATTTTTGTTGAGGACCTTTGAAATACAGGTGCTACGTAAGAGAGGTGAGATGCTGATGTTTTTGGCTGATGTCACATAAGTAGGAGCATGACGTGCCCTTAGTGGGTGCCCTTAGTGGGTACCCTTAGTTGTTTCTTGCACTGAAAAGCAAGATGTTTCACCTATGCAGGAGAGGGGTTACGGCAGACCGAGAGCACTTTTAACCTGTGAACATTACCTTGGTTTATCATGTAATCTTTTTGCAGAAGAGGCATTCACCAGCAGCAGCACAGATAACTATTTGCATGAGTGCTAAAGAACTGGTGGCCAAAGACCTTGAGATACTGCTGACCAAATTGGTATGATAATGGCTGTGTAACCTCTTCCCATGTAGCAATCATTGAGAACCCCCCCTAATTAACTTTGTTATTTTAAATGTGAACATTTAAGGGGATGCCTGCGATTCTCGCACATGCCTATAGAAGCTTAGATCCCAACATGCCAGATGAAAAGGAAAGCTGGTAAGCAGTGACTCCCACTCCCTCAAAACTCCCTCCAGTACACCTGTTGCATCGTTCATCAGGGAGTTTAGCGAGGCTGTGGCATGCCGGTGTCTCATACAGGAGCAGCTGCATGGGGCCCTACATCGAGAGGGAGACTTGTTGTTAAGGCACTTGACTTCATCGGAAGGATAACAAGTTGCTGATTCTTCTGTCTCAGTTCTCACTGCTCTTCACAGCTGTGTCGATGCTCATCCATTTAGATCATAAACCCTTTGGGGAAGAGGAACATGAATGTATCAGAAGTAGCGGAGGGAGCAGTTTTGTTTAAAAGTTTGGGGGGGGGGGAATACCTGCAGGTTTGAGAGGTTGTAAAACTACCTTACTTCACCACTTAAAGTAGCGTGGATTGCTGACCTCAAGCGAGTTCTGACTCTCTTGTGGGTTGTTTACAGTGCTGTTTTCTTCTTGGCTTTGCAGTGCCTTCTCCTAGTGCCTTGCTGGTTGACAATCCTACGTCCTTTGGAAATGCCAAGGAAGTAATAGCAATCAAAGATTACTGTCCGACTAATTTCACCACTTTAAAGTTCTCCAAGGGGGACCACCTTTATGTCTTAGACACGTCGGGAGGCGATTGGTGGTATGCTCACAACACCACAGAAATGGGTTACATCCCTTCCTCCTATGTCCAGCCTGTAAACTACCGTAACTCTTCCTTAACAGACAGTGGGATGATAGACAATCTACTTGAGAGCCCTGACGAGGGGGTCAAGGAGTTAGACCTGCTTGGAGAATGGACTGACATGAAAAGAAACTCTGTGAAAACCTACAATAACAACCCGTTCTTGAACGGAGTCCAGACGAACCCATTTCTGAATGGGAATTTGCAAACAGTGCCCAGCTTTGACAAAGAGTCCAACTCCAACGTCGCTGTTGACTTGCTGCTCTTTGATACAGGGGCTCCTACTTCAGTTGTTTCCAGTTCGGCCACTAATAGCAGCCTGGGTAACATTTTTGATGAGTTTCCATCCACACACAGGCTGGATCTGGAAGAGCATGTGAAAAGGGACAATCCCTTCTTCAGAAGTAAACGCTCCTACAGTTTGTCTGAACTGTCTGTTCTTCAAGCTAAGTCAGACACTCCAGCATCGTCGGGTTTCTTTAGTGGTTTGAAGTCTCCCACCCCTGAGCAGTTCCAGAGCCGGGAAGATTTTAGGACAGCATGGCTGAACCACAGGAAGTTGGCTCGGTCTTGCCATGACTTGGATTTGCTTGGTCAAAATCCTGGCTGGGGTCAGACACAACCGGTGGAGACCAACATAGTCTGCAAGCTGGATAGCTCTGGTGGAGCTGTTCAGCTTCCAGACACCAACATCAGCATCCATGTGCCAGAGGGCCACGTGTCCCCTGGTGAAACGCAGCAGATCTCCATGAAAGCGATGCTGGATCCACCACTGGAGCTGAACAGTGACAAGTGCAGCACCATCAGCCCAGTACTGCAGATCAAACTCAGCAATATGGAAGTGAAAACCTTCATCATTCTGGAGATGAAGGTATCGGCAGAGGTAAAGAATGATATCATGAGCAAGAGTTTGGTAGGACTGCAGTGCCTGCGAAGTGATATGAAAGAGGGACCATACACACCAATGCAGCTGAGCTATTCGTATGGGGACACAATCCAGGTGCAGCTGGAGAACCTGGAGCCATGCATGTACATCGCGGCCGTAGCCCAGGGGCAGAACATCCTCTACCCTTACACTGTTTGGGATTACATCAGCAAGAAGATTACAGTTGGCGTCTACGGTCCAAAACACATTCACCCTTCCTTTAAAACCGTTGTGGCCATGTTTGGACATGAATGCGCACCCAAGACTCTCCTGGTGAATGAGGTCACAAGACAGTCCCACGGCCCAGCTCCTGTCGCCCTCCAGCTGTGGGGTAAGCATCAGTTTGCTCTGTCACGGCCTCAGGACCTCAAACTCTGCATGTTCTCCAACATGACCAACTATGAGGTGAAAGCTAGCGAGCAAGCCAAAATTGTGCGGGGCTTCCAGATGAAGCTGGGCAAAGTCAGCCGCCTTATCTTCCCCATTGTGTCCCATGACCCCAACGAGCTCTCAGACTTCACACTAAGGATACAGGTCAAGGATGACCAGGATGCCATTTTGACCCAATTCTGCGTCCAGACACCGCAGCCACCTCCGAAAAGTGCCATCAAACCGACAGGGCAGAGGCGGTTCCTCAAGAAGAACGAGGTTGGAAAGATCATCCTTTCACCTCTGGCTGCCACCGCCAAGTATCCAGTTTTTCAGGACCGGCCAGTGTTGAGCTTGAAGTATGGCAAGCTGCTGAAGACAGTGGTGCGGCAAAGCAAGAACCACTATTTGCTGGAGTACAAGAAAGGCGATGTCATAGCCCTCCTCAGTGAGGAGAAGATCAGGTTGAAAGGGCAGCTGTGGACCAAGGAGTGGTATATTGGCTACTACCAGGGAAAAGTAGGCCTCGTGCACACGAAAAATGTGCTGGTGGTTGGAAAGGTCAAGCCCAGCTATTTCTCTGGGCCAGATCTCACCACCAGCCTGTTGCTCGAGCAGATCCTGAGGCCCTGCAAGTTCCTGACCTACATCTATGCCTCTGTGAGGACTCTGCTCATGGAGAACCTCAGCAGCTGGCGGTCCTTTGCTGATGCGCTGGGCTACTTGAACTTGCCGCTCACGTTTTTCTGCCGAGCGGAATTGGACAGTGAGCCAGAGCGAGTGGCCTCCGTCTTGGAGAAGCTGAAGGAAGACTGCAACAACACCGAGAATAAGGAGAGGAAATCTTTCCAGAAGGAGCTGATGACGGTGAGTCTGAGGTCTGACATGCAGAGTGACTAAGGTGAACAGGAGGTGGAAGTTTCCTAATTCAGTGTGTAGAAAATGGAAGTCCATCTTTAATGTCTTCTGCAGGCTGCTTGGCACAGCCAGGTGGAAGGTCAGCCCTTGCAGTTGTACGTGTTGGTGCACTCCTGGTTTAATGGGGTCATGGCCATAAATGAGGGACACGCTGGGTGAAGTACCATAGGTACATGTTGTGTGAGGGCAGCCAACAGGATTGCTTTGAAAGGTAACTAATCTGAAGGCATCAGGCACCTCAGAATCAAGGTGATTTTGTCCAGTGTTTTCATAGCACTCGACTGGTCCTTGCTGCTGGTTATTTATGTTTCAGCCTTCAGTGATGCATGCTTTGAGGAATTACCCAAGAGCTGCTGGTCTGCTCAACCCCAGTGTCAAAACATGCATTGTTGAAGTCAATACTAATGGAAAAGTGGAAAAAGGGCAATAAACACAAAAACTTTTCCTATACAGAGCGGGGTAGGCGAGCCACCTCTCAGGTTACCTACATTTGCATCACTAGGTGTGTCAAAGCATGCTGGAAAGAGGTTTTACGGCTGCTGTGAAGAATGATGCTACACCTTTGCCTTCACGAAATAACCTCAGATTCATTCCTTTATAATAATGTCAGGTTATGTCTGCCCCATCTCTCTTTGAGTGGCAGCTAAACCAAGGGCACCTCCAAGCTGTGATGCTTTATAACCAACTGTGGATCATGTTTGCAAATTGAAATGCATGGCTTGCTTCTGTCCTAAAAGGTATTTGGGGCACTGTAGCCTTCAAGTATTTCTAGGATGCCATTAGGAGGTCTCTTAACGAGAAATCATGTTCATGGTAATTTCTAGCATTTCATAGGAAGTGAGCCAAAGAAAATACAGAATGAAAAGTCTAGAAGAGATTTGCAGCTCTCGCCTCTTAACAGCCTCTCCCGCAGAAGCACGATGACCAAGTTACAGCCAATCATGTGGTTTAAAATGCCAAATGAATTAAGGAATAGCGAGAGCTTTACTTGGCAATGATGGGCGCAGGCAGGAGCATGCAAAATGAAATTACAAGTAGGCAGACTGAGTAAAGAGGACTGGAGCTGAATGAATTATTTCATTTCCCAAACTCCCTTTAATAAGAGGGGGAAATTTGAGGATTGAGTATAATGTATAAAGTATTATGAAGAGTACAGAGCCCTTCGTTACCCATGGAAGTATTTTCCAGTGAGTGCCTCAGTACAACTTTGTGGCCTGGTGCAATGTTTTAGTTTTGGCTTTCCGTAAAGTGCAGGTGCCAGGTGATGCCACCAACACTGCTTGTTCTGTTGAGGGGTGGCTCCTACCCATCATACGCAGTTGTCTCTCTTCTTTCTGGGGCCATCCAGGAAGGGAAATTAACCCACCGTGGTAGCCAAGGTTGGTGTCTGGCCCTGTGGTTCCCCCAAGGGAGGATTTGCTCCTTTATCGTTAGGCTCAGTGAGTAATGGGATGAAATCTGTGCTCCTCTTGGTGGATGCTTCCAAGGGCTTCATGCTATTTGCCTTACTGCTTTGCAAACCTCTAAGTGTTTCTTTTATCTCCAGGGGTCCCAGGCAGTCTGTAGGTTGTGGAAAATCCATGGCAGACCTCAATGGGGAGATGAAAGGAAAGATAAGGCTCTCTTGGATACTCAGGGAGCAGCTAATTCAAGGGCAGGGCTGTAAGCTGCAGGAAAAAGTCCCACTCCGCCAGGGCTGCCTGAAGTGCAGAGTCCCAGAGGGGGTTTTATTTTCCTTATTTGAATGGCAGCTAATCCTGAGCATTGGCTCTGTTTCCTATTCTTTATGAGTCTGAGCCTGTTGATAAAGGATGAGCTCCCTTCCCGGTGGAGACAATGCTTCTTCTAAACCCCTTGCTGCTGTCAAATCCTCCTTAGCTTATGGAGAAATTCGATTGAGCCTGTTTTTAAAAAAAAATAAATAAATAAAAAAAAAAATTAAAAAACCAGTTGTTTCAGGGGATGACAGTGGAGCAGTAATGTATTTTATTGTGTTTAAAGCTGATTTTATTTGTAACAAATGGACTCACTTTCTGGTGTCAGCTGGCAGGAAGAACTGGTTGGATTAAGCTCTGATCTGGCCGTCTCAAAGTTGGTTGTCTCACCTCAAAGGGACTGTGAATGGAGAAGTAGTAAGCAGGCTTGTCTGACTTCAGTGTTGAGTACACAAAATCGCAGTGGCAGAGCTACGCACCAGTAGCCAAGCATGGAAAAGCCTGCTTGTGATGACTAGTTAATAAGTAATCTACATTTAATTATTACTTTTCTAATCTAGCACTAGCAGCAGTGTGTAAAGGTAACTAGGGGAATGTTGCTCAGAAGTTAGTCATCACATCAGAAAGAGAAACCTACCTCTCCCCTCCCTCCACTCCGCCCATCAGAAGGAGGCAACACACAGATGCTCTTGCTAAAAAAGCCTGGGCACAGGTGCAAGAAGACCTCATTGCAGCTGGGCCACCAGTACCTGGCAATGCAGTGACTTGCACTACATGGTCTTTGGGAGCTGAGGTTAGACCTGTGATGAGACGCAGCATTGCTCTCTCTGGATTTCCAATGCAGTGTTTTTATAGAGCCTCTTGTTTATCATCCTTTCCAACAGATGCTGCTGTTGGGAAAAACATGGGTCTTCTGGGAATGCCACTGGGCATGTCAGTGGAGAGCTGTGGAAACTATGAGCTTTTTCTTCTCCAGGCCACTTCTAAAGATCATGCAGAAGATGATATTGGGGTTGGGGTTTTTTCCCCATTGTTTTCTATCATTTGTTCTGACTGCAGGTATCTGCATGCTGCCTTTCTTCTGTGAAAAGATACTGCTTGTCACTGCTGTATGCAGACCCCAAGGAGCTGCTTGTGGGCTCAAGCAGTCATTAATGTTCTGCAGAGCAGGGCATCCATTGCTTGGACCTTGTGCTGGGGCACCTGGAGCATGCCAGCGCAAGGTTGCTCACGTTGGGCTCCTCTTGCTCCTCCATCCCAAAGAAATCTGTTGGCTAATGGTGGTCCCTATGCTGAATTTGGATCCAGGGGGGAAGCCTGACTCCTGCCCTGCTTTTGTCTTCATGGGAACAAATCCCCACCACATGTATAGATCCTGGACATTGCTCAACTAAAGAACCATGCTGAATTGGGTGGGGTTTTTTTCTGTAGGACATGGCTTGTGCTTGCATAGCCAAGTTGCTTGCAAGCTTTCAGCGAGGTCTTTTCATGCACAACATTTGTAAGTCTTGCCCTGCACCCCTATCAACTAGTAGAAAGCTGCAGAAATGCCACTGATGCCTTTCAGCAGGCTTGTTGCTCTGCAGGCAGTATAAGACAACTTTTATTTTCTGGGGCTGGCAGGAAATCTTTACTGCCTTCCCATCCCTAGTGCTGCAGTTGCAGACCCTTTGTTCTTGCTCCCATGCAATTTTGCACTTGCAAAAAAAAAAAAAAAAAAAGCTGTCTGTGGTTGCATTGAAGGTTCCTTCTCCAAGCACCCTAGGAGTGTGGCTGATGGCAATAGGTGTCATTTCAGAAGTGATGCCTTAAGAACCCTGAGACCCAGCTGGGCACTATGTTCAGGGAAACTGCCCTGCTGAGCCTGTGCCTGACTGTGTTAGGTTAAAAAAAAAAAAAATTCATGAGTGTGTAGCGCAGTATTTTGAGTACGTGTGACTGGTGATTTTAGGGGTGCTGACAGTCAAAAGAAGCAAGCAAAAGAGATGTTTAGTGCCTAAAGCAAGCGTTATTTTGGGGTAACCCTTATACAGCACCAACTTCTTCAAGCCAAAAGTCTGACTTGTATCCTGGAGAGGACGATGGAGACAGAAGCCTGTGCATGAGCATTCTCTCACCCTGCAGGTCTCAATGGTGCCTTGGGGACACAGGGCCTTTCTCCCCGTGTTTGAGGAGGTCTCGGGTGGGAGCTGTGGCACAGTGCCACCCCAGGCACATCACCTGCCTGCTGCTCTTGGGTTGCATCCCTGCCTCGGCACATATCCCTGCAGCAGTTAATGGGACACTAAATATTATTGCTTACGGTAACCACATCTCCACTTCCCCTGCCAAACACCCTACAGAGGTTTCAGAGGGTGACTAATGCATGATAACACTTGAACCCCCTGGGGTGCTTTCCAACTTAAATGCTAATCTAAAAAAAAAAGAAATCATTAATTTAAAAAGTGGGTCTTGCACTGTGCTTGGTGGGCATACATGAACTTGGCGATGCTTTCTGCTTCAGAGGCAAATGAGAAAGGTTTTTACTCCCTTAGTTTGGCTGAAGACGAGGAAGAAACATGACCCCTCCAGCTCAGATGACTCTTCCAGAGCACATGAGGATCAGGGCTGGACTGTGGGGGCTGTGCATTTGTGCGTGGAAGAGCGAGAAGGGTGGAGGCTCAGAGAGTCAGGAGTGCACCATGAAGATTGTGGTGATGGGCATGGGCAGGGGTTGCTGTGCATCTGCAGGTGATCTTCGGGGTTGTCTCTTCTTTCTTGCTTGGCTTGTTTTCTTCCAGATGCTGATTTCCATCATTAGAGGATGGGAAATGGGATTCTGCATTTCAGAGTCGGAATGCAAATTCAGCCTCCCCTGGATTCCTTTTAAGTAGAGTTGCTTCTGTGCTGCTTTGAACTGGGATTTGAATATCAAGCCATCTCCTTTGATGGGTGCTTGTCTGGTGGAGCAGGCTTTGAGCCGCTATGAGGTTAATAAATGCTTTGGTGGGTGCTGGCAAGGTACAGCCCAGGTCACACCTCAGCAGGGGGCACAGCTGTGTACCAAGGGATGGAGACATGGTGTGTGTACACTGCTATGCTATCCGGGGAGGTTTGTCCAGGGTGAGGGAGGAGGATGGAAAGCAAATGTAGCATAATCCCAAAAGCTCCTGCTGGAGGATTAAGTCTGCTGTGAGCCATGCTAATCCCGGTGGGCCAGTCAGGGCTTCCAGGAGAGCCCCATGCCCACATGTGTTTCATGTATTTCTGTGGTGGTGGGAGTGAGTTGTGCCCAGGCCAAAAAAAAAGCATGTTGCTATTACCACTAATATTGTCCCTTCCATTCTGACCTCAGTGGCTGTGTGTCCTTCCTGCAACCCAACCTCACCCAGCTTTCATGCTGTCCCCATCTCCCGTCGCCTCTGCCTGCTCACCCATGTTTTCCCCAGCCTGTAATTTGCCTGTTGAGCCTCCTCAGCTGAAATCACCGGGGCAAAGTGCAGGAAGTAGGTGTTTCTGTGGCTGCCAGTAGGTTTCAGAATTAACATGTTGTGCTGCGGGGAGCAATCAGTCTCTTCCAAAGCTGTTGCTTCAAGCGATTGTACAGTTCTTGGTTAGGTGGCTTCCCAGTTGCTATCACAGAATGGTAGGGGTTGGAAGGGACCTTCAGAAATTGTCCAGTCCAACCCCCCTGCCAAAGCAGGTTCACCTAGAGCAGATGGACAGGAACACATCCAGGTGAATTTTGAATATCTCCAGAAAAGGAGACTCTGCAACCTCTCTGTGCAGCCTGTTCCAGTACTCTGTCATCCTCAAAGTAAAGAAGTTTTTCCTTATGTTGAGATGGAATGTCCCGTGTTCCAGCTTGTGCCCATTGCCCCTTGTCCTGTTGCTGGGCACCACTGAAAAGAGTCTGGCCCCATCCTCTTGACACCCACCCTTCAGATATTTATAAGCATTGGTGAGATTCCCTCTCAGTCTTCTCTTCTCCAGGTTAAAAAGACCCAACTCCCTCAGCCTTTCCTCATAAGAGAGGTGCCCCATTCCCTTGATCATCTTTGTAGCCCTCTGCTGGACTCTCTCCAGTAGTTCCCTGTTTTTCTTGAACTGGAAAGCCAGAACTGGACACAGTACTCCAGATGTGGCCTCACCAAGGCAGAGCAGATGACCTCCCTCGACCTGCTGGCCACACTCTTTTTAATGCACCCCAGGATGCCATTGGCCTTCTCGGCCACAAAGGCACATTGCTGGCTCATGGTCAACTCGTTGTCCACCAGGACTTCCAGGTCCTTCTCTGCAGAGCTGCTTTCCAGCAGGTCAACGCCTAACCTCTGCTGGTGTATGGGGTTATTCCTCCCTAGGTGCAGGGCTCTACATTTGCCTTTGTTGAATTTCATTAGATTCCCCTCTGCCCAACACTCTCGCCTGTCCTATACTTTATGCCGTTTTCTTGTTTACATTGAGCAGCAGAAGGAACAGGAGACTCTGTCTCCTGCAGCTCTGTTCTTCTTAACCCCTGGCACAGTGTGCTCCCTGTGGCCTCTGCTGCCTTGACCTGCTTGGCTTCCAGCAAGAGAGATGAGTGGCTCATTTAGTCTGCTTTGCTAAATACCGGGTTGTTTTGGGGTTTGGATGCAGGCAACTAAGCTGCCTGGAAATGTGGCTTTGAGGATGCTAAATCTGCTCTTCCTTAGGACCATCCGAATCCTCTGCCTGCAGAGGAGGGGATGGTGAATCTGTGGGCTTGGGTGGTAAGGTAGCATTTCTGGAGGAGAGGTGGTTATGGCACAGGTGTGAGATCTTCTTAATGCCCTTTTTAAAAAAAAAAATAATTAATGCTCTTTTAAGTGTATTCTCCTTGCTTCCTTAACAAGAGAGTTTATTACTTCTCTCCTAATACAGGAAACCGATGTAAGCACTTGAGGAGCAAACAAACGCTGGTCTCCATCTGTAATTAGATTCGAGCCGGAGCCCAGCTTTAAGCTGGAAGCAGATAAGGGAAAAATTAGCATGCATTTGCTTTGCAAATTGCTGGAGTGGTTTCAGATGTTCCCTTCTTCCCCCAACTGTCCCTGTGAAACCGCCTATGCAAGGATTTAACCGTTCTGCTCCAGAGCCAGACTAGCTGGGGTTTATTGAGACCCCTGTGCCAGGAGAGGATGTCAGGACCCACAGCGGAAGAACGCGGGCAGATTCTGCCTGCATGTGAACCACAACATCCATGATTTCTGTAATGACCAGCCCCATGCTGTTTTGAAGGTGTGAGTGATGTTCCCGATGGGGACACATGTGCCAGCGTGGTTTTTTGGGTGCTCACTGGTGTTCAGCATCTCTCGGGGAGTCTGTCCCCTTCATCCCTGAGCCGGGGTTTACTTTTATTGAAGTGCAACCCCCTGTTGAAACGCTGAGCCCTGGGTATTCACCCATCCTGGAGCCACCCTCCTGAGTCTGCTGGTGCCACAGCTCCAGATCTGGCCAAAGAAAAACAAGAGGCTACTCAGCAGACTAGGCATAATCTGAGGTCTGTTTGCTTGGTTTACATGTTTTAAAAAGGGGATGCCTATTTTGTAATATAAACCACCTTTCTGTAGTCATTTGAGGTTCGAAGTGCGGTTTGCTGCTGAGGTGGTTGTGGTGCATGGGCTCTGGCAGAGGATGGGGAGCCCTGGTGTGCAGGATGTTGATTCTGTGGGTCAGATCCTGTCCTCTGATAATTGCTACTTAAACCCTTCCTTTCCTGGACTGCATTGTGAGTTTTCCCCTATTGCAGCTTGCTTCCCACTTTGGGCAGATGTTAATGTGATTTGGTACCTAAAGATTTAAGGAGTTAACACTGCTCTGTCATTTTTTTCCTGGCTAAGTTATCACTGGCTAGAAAACTGACTGCTGCAGTTCCTCTTTGCACTTCTTCAAAACCGTTTGCAGAAAATCTCAGCTTTTAGGTCAGTAAATGACACAGGAGGTGGTGGTTTCTGAACTGGCACAGGAAGGCAGAGGGTCGGTGAGAAGAGCAAGGACATCCCAAGCCAAGCAATGGTCCTGTAGTGCTGCCAACTGGCCCTTTGCCTGGGTCTCACCCCAGCCTGTCTCCCGAGGCTGATGTCCGAGTCTCGTCCCAAAATGTTCTGGCTGGCCTGTACCCCCCCATCTGTGCTCAAGGACGATGCTTTTCCAGGCTCAGGGAGGCAAGCTGCACAGACTGTGCTGGATTAGTTACCTTGATTAAAGGCATCTGTTCTTCTTAGCCCCTGGGATGCTTTAAACTGCTTATGGTGGCACCTAAACATCTTGAGGGGTTGCCTGGAAAATAAGGCTGCGTTGGGCAGCCCAGACTGCAAGCCTAGCTGAAAAGGGGTTAGGGTGCTTTGCCCAATTAATGGGATTACTCTTCTGTCAAGCCTGGTGGCCTAATTTCACTGGCTGTTGCTAGAAAGGAGGATTTTGGGGGTGGCTTCATGAGGGACTTCCCTGCATAGTCCCCTGGATCACTTGCTGTCTATTGGCTGCCTTGACTTTCTTGTTTTGTTTTCACCAATGTCCTTCAGGCTCTGCTAAAAATGGACTGCCAGGGACTGGTTGTCCGACTCATCCAAGACTTCGTGCTGCTCACTACGGCTGTGGAGGTGGCCCAGCGCTGGAGGGAGCTCGCCGAGAAGCTTGCCAAGGTCTCCAAGCAGCAGATGGATTCTTACGAGGCCCCACACCGGGACAAGACAGGAGTGGTGGACAGTGAGGTGAGAGTGGACAGGTCTCAGTCTCCACGGATCCACTAGGGTTGCAGATATCTCCAGAACACATTTTTCTGGAGCTCCTTTAGGGGATAAAAGGAATTTGGCTGTGCTGGGGAAATTTGGGGGTGTTTTTCTCCAGGAACGTGCTTGTTCTGGGATGGGGGTGTGTTGGGAATGGCATCGCTTCCTCACCAGCTATCCAGCCTGGCTCAGCTCTGATCTCCTCTCCCCTCTGCTCCATCACCACAGGCTATGTGGAAGCCAGCATATGATTTCCTTCTCACCTGGAGCAGCCAGATGGGCGACAGCTACCGTGACGTGATCCAGGAGCTGCACACTGGGCTGGACAAGATGAAGAACCCCATCACCAAACGCTGGAAGCATCTCACTGGCACCCTGATCCTTGTCAACTCCTTGGACATGCTGCGGGCAGCTGCCTTCAGCCCACAAGACCATGAGGATTTTGCCATCTAGCTCCTGCAGCAATATTTTTGTCCACATCTTGTTTGCTGGGTTCTTTCTGTGCTTTTTTCACCCTTATTTTTAAGCAGTTGACTTTAAAAAGAAGCGGAGGTTTCTCTCCCCAGGTTTTAAGAGGCCAAAGTTTGCAAGTTCTCCACTGGGACTGGAAATCAGCAGGAGACATCCCTCCTTGATGGGAAGGCATCCAGAGGGGTGTGGGTTTTCATATGGCATTGATACCAGTTAACTATTTCTTACTAAAAAAACTTCAAAGGGGGCAAGGGGGTGGGGATGAATCACAAAAGAGATCACATTTTTTAGGGGTTTACAAATAAAAGTCTAATTTTTGTAATGAGCAGTGAAGGTTCTAACCACTTTGGGGGGGAAACTGTGGCTGGTTTTTATGTTGTAGAAACCACTTTTAAATTATCATTTTTGAGATTAATGTGAGTCATGTAAATAATGTATTTTAAGAGGAAGCACAATAAATTCCCTCCCCCACTGCCACAGTCAGGCTTTGGCAGACTCCCAGACATGACTGTAAACCACCATATGTCCTCAGCCCAACAAGCATCTTCCACCAAAAAGGAGCATTTTTTTTTTTAATTTTTTTTTTTTTTTTATTCGCAGGCCCTGTGACCTGTTTGGTTGATTCTGGGTTTTTTTTCATGTCTCTGCAAACATGCATTTTCTCATTTACAGACGGGGATGCTCGTTGCCTGTTTTCAGATGCACAGGTACCGTTTTTAACCAGGAGAAGTAGTCACTGTCCCTTGCACTTCATCCTGCATGTGTGCTGTAGGGCATCTGTGGAAGAAGCTGGAGGTTTGGGGTTCAGCAGGGACCTCCTTGGGAGATAGACCAGGCGAATGGTGAGAGTGGTTCACCCTGCCATGGCAGCAAACTGCTTGGGCTGCTCCTCTCCAGATGCTCCTGCTCTGGGGAAGAGGCCAGAAAAGGGGAGGAAATTGCCATCCATATATCCCTTTACACACAAAAAGAAGGAAAAGAGAAAATGATTCTCTTAATTTGAAATCCAAGCTCAGTGAGATGCTCCAGATGTCCTATGTGACTTAATGCTCATTGCCATTGATTTCAGAGGGCTTGAGTGGGGCTCTTCAAAGCTCCTAAAGTCCAGTTTAACTTGTAAATCTTTCCTATAAACCTGGTGCCATCAAGCTAAATATTTGCAGCACCAAGTGCACATATTTTTTCCTTTTTGTTTCGTAGCCGAGTCTTTTGAATGACCTCCCTTCCTCTCCCCAGCTCTCAAATATTTTACATGGGAGGGAAATATTTTTTGCACAGAAAGATTATTTTAAGTGCAAAGTCTTTCTATAGTGAAATGCTGCTACCACAGAAAGGTTAGTTACTACAGCATGATTTTCTTTCAGGTTAATCCAAACAAAAAGAAAAAGAATGGGAAAGGCATCCGGTGGATCATGCTGGCATGGCGGCCTCAAGAGGGAACAATCTCCTTTCCTCTTCCCCAAAATCATGTCCCCAGAAATGGTCACTCTTGCTGGATCTCACAAGAAGTAAATAGCACCTTAATTTCTCCTCAGGGGCTTTAAGGAGTTTCCTATGCAACTTAGTGTAGCACGGAGGGGGTCCATCAGCAGCTGAGCACACTACATGTCCCCTTTGTCTTTCCCTAAGGCACCCCAAGAGCACATTTTTCCATGCATTGGCAAAAATCTCCACTGCAATAAAGAATGTCTCCTGCAAGAGCATGTGTGCAGGCAGAGGGATGGCTTTCTCCTGGGTTTTTACCCAAATCTGGGCTTTTGCTGTTTTCTTGACAAGGTCTGGAGCCCTGCAGAACGGCCACACCAGGGATGGTGGAGGTTGTCAGCAGCAGGCAAGGGCAGGAGTTTAAGCCTCCTGTGTTTCAGGGATGTCTCTGAATCATTTCAGCTTTCCCCTGCCTCCACTCCCACCCCACCCCCAGCCCCTTAGTTTTTCTAACTACCTCAGGTACTCCATATACCCAGCTTAACATTTCAGCAGCAGCCTAAAATATGCTGTGCTCAGCTTATCAATGGCGTGTGCCTTCCCTGAGACCTGTGGGAGCATGGCCGGCATGTTTCAGGGCCTGTGGGGTAACTGCCGCATTAATTTATCCCTGTCGTCAGTCTGAAATCCAGTCCCTCCTCACATGCTGGGACTGGGCGTATGTCCTTCGGATGCCTTCTGCCCGCTAAATGTCAAGCCCTTCTCCAAAAGCTTGATCTGGGCTTTGCATTACCACCCTTCATGCAGTAACTGGTTATTGTACTTACTGTTTAATGTTCCTTTTTTTTCCTTTTTTTAAAGAAAAATATTTTGGAAAAAAAAATATTAAAGCTGTTACTATTCCAGTGCTCCTGAGTGGATGTCATCTACTGTTGTCTCTTCATCTCAAAGCAGCTTGGATGTGTGGGATTAATTTAGTGGGTTTTCCACCATGCGAACGGCATGTTTCTCACAGCACATACCAGCACCTAGAGCCAGCGGTCTCTGGGTCTGATCTCAATCCGATTCTCCTTCCCTGTGCCTTCCATTCAGCCCTCTCTGGGGGAAAGTCACTGGAAATGAGCTGGCCTCCCAAGGTGCTGCTTATGCTCAAGCACCAAGTAGGAAACTGTGAAACGGGAAAAGATTTGATTGCAGGATTTGTTTTGGCACATCGATGTTTTTCTGGCTGTTTTCTGAATGGAGAAAAAAATCCTTGCTAACCAAGGCAGTTTTGGTGCTCTTGATACGAACAGAGTTTGGATTTCAGGCCATGAAAAGGAAGTGCTCAGATATGTGGCTCTGGCTGTGGCTTCAGTTTGCCAAGGGTGAAGAAGAGACACGATGGTTTGATTTCATCATTGGTAAACACATCTTGTGGTCTGGCACAGCAAGGCACATCTGGGCTGCTGAGCCAGGACCACCATGTCTCACCAGTTGTGAGTAGGATGTGTTGTGCACAAGGATGTGCTTGGACTTTGCTTGGCACCTGTTGCTCCATCCATGCCTGGGTGGGTGTTACCATGTGCTCTCCTGAATGCCTCAGCCCCTCCTGAGGAGGACGATGTGTACTGGTGGCTAACGAGCACACAGAGCTGGGTACCAGTCCCTGCTCATACCGGGCCATCTGGCTCGTGGAAAGAGCTGGAAATTTCCTTCTCAGCAGAATGTGACTTGATTTCCAATGCAAAACCAAGGTCTAGCCTAGGAGATGGTGAAGAGAGCAGGAGAAAAAAATAAGAAAGTAACCTTTTTGTGGAACTCATGAGCTAAGGAAGGTACCGAACATCCCTTTGCATTGTCAAAGGGAATGAGCAAACAAGTTCTTCCCAGACTGTCCCAGGGGGTGATGCACCAGGAGCCAGCTGTTGGCACCATCCTCTCTCGGTCTCCTGATCTCAGCAGTCCCTTGTTTCTCAAACAGATATTTTCCCATATGTCTAACCTGTTTAATTTTTCAGCCCTACCTTCAGAAGGGTGTTGGACTCCAAAGCAGGGTGATGGACATACTGCAGGTGCACTCCTCCCTCTCATGCTCGTTCAGCTCTTGCTGCATCATCCCCCCTTGGTTCAGTACCCAGACCTGTGCCTGTCACGGGATTTGGGCTGCGGTTCAAAGTTGGAGGAGCATCTCCGTCCAGAGGAGAGAAGAGAAAATGAGAGAGAGAGACATATGAGTTGAAAAGAAACTAAACTACTTTAATAAAATATTAATATAATAAAAAGATAGTAATAAGAAAATAATGAAATGTATACAATATATACAACCTGTATCGAGCTCCCAGGATGGGAAATTCCCAGACTGGACTCAGCGATGGACAGGACTCAGGAACTGGATTCAGGAATGCACGGAATGGGATCAAAGGCAGACGAACAGACAGAGTCCTACTCTGACGCCAGCCATTGAAAAAAGAGACTAACCCCTTTGATCCCATCAGCTTTTACACTGAGCATGAGGCAGATGGCATGGAATACCCTGTTGGTCAGTTTTGGGTCACCTGTCCTGTCCTCTCCTCCCCACAGGTGTGACCCCTCTACGCTTTTCTGCTTCTGACCCTCCAACAGGGCAAATAACAAAGTTGGCTGGCCTGGGTTGTTACAGCAATAAGTATAAGCAAGAGCCTCTCTGTGTACCATTCCGTGGTATTAACTATATACATCAGGCCTTATCTCTGCTCGAAGCAGATACTGTCTGAAAAATACGTCGTTAATTTCGGAGAGATCAGTTAATTAGAAGAGGCTTAGCTGAAAAGTAAAATCACTGAAAAGAAAATTGTTTCTGTTTTACCTCAAACCAGGACACTGTCATGGGCTGCAGCTCAGATGCCACCCAGGTGCTTGTGGCTTGAGTCAATCTACGACCCCAGTTGAGGCTCCCTGGAGAGAGCAGGGCTGCAGGGTGAGTGCTGCTGCAGTCCAACGCCTCAGCCATGGCTATTGGAGAGCAGCTGTGTTGTGGCCAGCATTTGGGCTTTAAAATTGTGCGTTTGGGGCAAAGCTGTAATGGGGACAATGCAGTTGAGCCACTATTTTACTCACTGCTGCTGCTTCTCAGCCCCCTGATGTTTTCCCTACAGAGGCGTTCCTAGAACAGCTCGTTGCTCACTTTGCACAGATACACATGCTTTGAGATGTGCATAAACTGAGAATAGAAACAGGAGAATAATGATCGTGGATTAGATTACTCATATGGATCTGCTGGTCCAATAATGATGCATTGGCTTGCTTCCTGGAAACCTGCAGAATTCTGTATATTCCTTTGCCTGCCTTTCTTTTCCCTCATTTCCAATTACTAGCAAGTATCTGCCGGTAGGAAGGTCTCTTAACTCAGCTGCCCATCCTTACTTGTTTCCTTTCATCTATGAAATTGGTCAGTGCCAGTAACCCATGGCTGGGGTGGTGGTTGGTGTTAGGAACTTCACAACATAGTGTGGTACAAAAACCCATTCTCCAGCACAGGTACACCCGGTGAGAAAGCAAAAAGAGAGCACATGTGAGATGATGTCTCAGTGATCAGAACGCCACATCTGCTGTGGCATTTTCTGAGTTATTTCTGAATGATTTGAATAAAGGGTTGCTTTCTGCTGGGGTTATCGGTCCCCTCCTGTCTGCCCTGGCACTGTGGTTCACTGCCAGGATGGGAATGGATGATGCCCCACCATGGATCCCTTGCTATGTGCTGCCTTGCTCTTACATGATCTGGGCAAGAAGGGCACCAGCCATCTTGATTTGAGCAGTTCTCCATTAGTTGCTTCACTGCTGACTGATTCCCTCTAATATTTCAACTTAAAGGAAAGGACTTGGCTTTTTTTCCTTGGGCCAATCAAGGGAACGAACTGCTTCAGCACAGGTCACCTTGGAAATGCATTCGCACCATTTTCTCCTCTACTTCAGCCATCAAAATTGAATGATCATCTTGTATCAGCTCAGCTCAACACTAAAAGACTGAAAAAGATATGTCAGAAGGGAAGGAGAAAGAAAAGTCACCTCTGAGTTATCAGTGTCTGTACAGGAAAGCTGCTGTGTCCATGATTTTTGCTTTGTCTTCACCAGCTCTCAGAGTCTGCACACCCAGTGCAGTTTGCAGTGAAAACTAGAGTCTCTGATTAAAGACCCTGGAGGCCTCTGGGCATCTGTTTTCATCCCTGTGGTGGGTTGACCATCGCTGGACACCAGGTACCCACCAAAGTCGCTCTGTCACTCCCCCTCCTCAACTGAACAGGGGAGAGAAAATATAATGAAACGCTCGTGTGTCAAGATAAGGATAGGGAGAGATCACTCAGCAATTACCATCACGGGCAAAACAGACTCAACTTGGGGAAATGAATTTAATTTATTACCAATCAAATCAGAGTAGGATAATGAAAAATAAAACCAAACCTTAAAAGTACCTTTCCCTCACCCCTCCCTTTTTCCCAAGTTTAACTTTGCTCCCAAGTTCTCTTCCTCCTCCCCGCCAGCGGTGCAGGGGGATGGGGAATGGGGCTTGTGGTCAGTTCATCACACATTGTTTCTGCCACTCCTTCCTCCTCAGGCGGAGGAATCCTCACACTCTTCCCCTGCTCCAGCATGGGGTCCCTCCCACAGGAACAGTCTTCCACAAACTTCTCCAACCTGAGTCCTTCCCATGGGCTACAGTTCATGACCTACTCCAGTGTCGGTTCTTTCCATGGGGTGCAGTCCTTCAGGAACAGACTGCTCCAGCATGGGTCCCCCCTGGGGTCACAAGTCCTGCCAGCAAACCTGCTCCAACATGGGCTCCTCTCTCCACGGGTCCACAGGTCCTGCCAGAAGCCTGCTCCAGCATGGTCTTTCCATGGGGTCACAGCCTCCTTTGGGCATCCAACTGGCCTGGTGTGGGGTCCTTCATGGGCTGCAGGTGGATATCTGCTCCACTGTTAACCTCCATGGGGTGCAGGGGCACAATCTGCCTCACCGTGGTCTTCACCATGGGCTGAAGGGGAATCTCTGCCCCTGCACCTGGAGCACCTCCTCCCCCTCCTTCTTCACTGACTTTGGCGTCTGCAGAGTTGTTTCTCTTGCATATTCTCACTCCTCTCTTGAGCTGCAGTATTCCTTGCACAATAACTTTTCCCCCTTCTTAAATATGTTATCACAGGGGCACGACCACCATAGTTGATGGGCTTGGCCTTGGCCAGTGGTGGGTCCGTCTTGGAGCCAACTGGCATTGGCTCTATTGGACATAGGGGAAGCTTCTAGCAGCTTCTCACAGAAGCCACCCCTGTAGCCCCCCCATTACCAAACCCTTGCCACACAAACCCAATACAATCCCTAGAAATCCCTGCTGAAAATCAATTCCTTTTCTTCGCTTCCTTCCCAGCTCTCAATTAAATGCTTATTGTGGATTATCTGCCATCAGGACACCCCTATCTTGCAATAAGAGGAGCTGGTCATGAGTGCTCAGAGGAGAGGAGTTGGTTAAAGGGCTGCTCCTAGGTCTTTCTCTTATTGACAGGTTTCTTTTGCCACCAGAAGGCCGTCATTCCCAGTGTTGTCTCCTGCATCTGCCCTCCTCTGATGGCCGTATCCCTTGTGCCAGGTGGAGGCATGATGGTTTGCTTTGTGGAAAACTGGTAGAAAACACCTTCAGCGAGGATCACGATGCATTGCTTGGACTTCTGCCTTGAGTGCTGGGCTTCACCTGCATCCCAGGCACAGCTGGCTCAGCAGTGCTGTTCCAGGTTTGGGTTTCCTTGTCTGCTGGACTCTTAAAACCTTCGCACCAGCCAACTTAATCGGGTTTGATCCCTTATAAGATGTGGGCCTGGATGACTGTAAGTTAACTGAGATGCTCATTGTCCCTGGAAACATAACCCCCATGGCATCCGAAGTATGACCCACTCACACCTCCTTTTCAAAGAACTTTTTTTAATAACGGGCTTTACACAAAGCATCCCCTGGGGCTCACCTCTTCACAACTCAGCAGGCTTAATCCATCGGTGAAATTCAGGGACTTTCAAGCAATGATGCAATTGGGCTTTTTTTATTATAATGGGGGGGGAGGGGGTGGGAGCAGAATATAAACGCATGTTTTTCCCAAAGGCTGTGTGCAGAGAAGCCTGGCCAAAAAACAGGCAAGCTTCACTCATTGAGCAGTCAGTTCCGCAAGGGGTGACTGATTGCTTGATTTGGGGTGGAAGGACCCTGATGTCCTACATGAAAAGGAAAGAACCTCTGGCTGGGGACATGAATGTGTTATTTTTGTCAGCATTTAACAGAATTGCTCAATGTCAGAAGCACTGCTGGTTGTGGTTTCCCCTTCCTTCCCCTGCCCATCACAGAATCCATTCCACAGCATCCCTCGTGGTATGCTGAAATCATCTCGGACCCACCTCTCCAAGGAGTTTGGACCAACCATTTGTGGACAGCCCTCACCCTCTCTTCAGCAGCCTCCAGAAGACAATGAACCTTGGGTTCCTGCCCTGCTTTGATTACCGCCCACTGAACATTAATTAAAGCTTCCAGCTTTGCAAACACTCATCTAGCACAAAGAGAGTCACTGGGATGCGGCCTGGTCCCTTGATGGGAGAGAGTGATGAGCCGGAGAAGGATACTTGGTAACAGACACGGCTTGCTTGGATCAGCCCCAGCAAAGGAGGGACCATGTTCCCCCCAAAGATAATCTGGGTTGGTAACATTTCAGGGAAGAAATCTGCTCCATTTGTTCAGGCTGGCTTTTGAAGAGAGGTCACGCATTTAGATAAGCCAGCCAATATCTGGCTGGGGGCGGGATTTAGGATTTGCGGATGCCTGTACAGCCTGTGCTGATGACTTGCTTTTATCATCCTAAGCAATCATATCTGGTGTATGAAACCTTTCACTCATCCTTAATAAAAAGGAAATTGATGCTGGGAGCACTTGCTAGTACCTGTCAAAGCAGAAGCATGCGACATCAGATTTTTTTTGTGATGGTTAGTGTGAGCCATGACATCTGCCATAGGCAGGGCAGGAGTTCACTCTGGGAAAGATGAGCTCAGAGATAGCATTGCCTTCTCCCAGAAATACCAGCATCCTCAGACAGCAAGGAAACGTTTGTGGACAGACATTTCATCTTCTCTTTCCTTTGTAAGCCTGGTTCAGTCCCAGCAGCAGCAGGGTTATGGACCAAGCTCAGCTGCCATGTGGGCTTAACCTGGCTCACTAAGCTTAAATGCTAAAGCCAGAGCAGTTTGCTCCCTCTCTGAGTTCAGCAGGGCACATTCCTCCCTGGGGAGGGAGAGCCTGTTCTGCATCTTGTGACTGCTTCACTTTGGCAATTGCTTTCCCCAGGTTTCATCATGCTCATCTGTAAATAACTCCTAAAAAACCCTCTGCAGATGATAATTAATTGAAGTGCTGTGTGGCTGCTCCAGCTAAAAGTACCTGGCTTGCTAGTGTCAGCTTCTTGTCATCCTCCAGGCACCACTGGAGTGTGCAGCCAGCCATCATGCAGCATGTCATGGGGGGGGATGTCTCCAGTGCCAAGCCCTAGGCTGTGGGGTACAGCTCACCCACTGGGACGCTGCATGGGGGTCCGCAGGGATAGCTCTGGAGGAAGATGAAGGGCTGAGGTGTGTCACGGGGGGAACCTCAACCACTTCCCAGGGGCGCTGCGTGGTACCGCCCATATCAGCATTACCCTTGCACTGCTGCCCAGGCTTTCAGGGAGAAAGGCAGGGCTCTGGGCCATCACAGTCATCATGCCTGCAACCCCAAACAGCCTTGTTTGTGGATGCATGTGGTTTTGGGTTTGGTCTTTTTTTTTTTTTAAAGAGGTTGTTGCTGCTTCTGGCAGGTCAGTGTCCCTTGTCAACACTCCTCAGGGAAGCAGGCACACACATCGCACTTGATCATCTCAAGCTTTTAGTGCTTTCCCACAGTGGGAAACAAGGCTGAAGGGGTTTGGGAGCTCCTGTGAAATCCCCTGAGCTGACATCATGGATGGTTGCCAGCAGCAGTAAATATTTACTTTTTACAAAACCACTCAAAAGATAGGTCTTTGAGAAATCAAGTTAAGTAACTGCAGGTCTGAGTGAGAGCACATGGAGTGAAGAAGCACTGGGACCCATCCACAGGTTTCTGGCCCTGGAAGCCCTGCACAGGGGAGAAGGAGGGCATGTTCATTTGCAGGTCTCTGCTATTTCTTGCTCTGCCCTTGAATAATGAGCTTATTTAACTTTTCAGCATTTCTTGCAAGGGGGTGAGTTCCCTTCTGAGCGCTGTGTCCCTGTGGGCCAGGGGTCTTCTTGGACCCATGCGCTGGGGAGGTGGAAGAGCCCAAGGGCTGCCTGGAGCTTCTATGACAGTAGAAAAACCTCTTCTCATGGCTGCAGAAAAATATCAGGAATTCCTGTCATTTCCCATGGTCTGGCTGGTGGGAAGCAGCAAGAGATGCTGACTGCATCCTCCCATGAAAGCCAGAGCTGCTGTGTCCTCCACAACATCCCCATCCTGAAGCCAAAGAAGGTCTCAGCTGTGTTTTGCAGACAGAGGGGTCCAAGGGTCACCAGAAGAGCCAGGACCAGCACTGGCTTGCATTGCTTTTTTTCCCCAGCCTTACTGTTGCAAGCCTGGATGTTAAAATCCAGGCAAAATAAAATAAACACTAAAAAATTCCTTGGGTGGGTGCAGAAAGCAACACCTCTCCTCTCCTTTTGCAGCTCCGAAGAGGTGCTACATGAGCACTCAGTGATGCCGACAGGTTGCCAGAAGTGGGAGGTGTTTGTGCCTCCGTTTTCCAAGGGCAGTGAAGGGATTTTGGCTGCTGTCTTTTGGCAGGCATTTAAAAACATAGACTTGAAGGGTTTGTTGGAAAAGCTCAGGCTGCAGTGCTTGGAGCCCTGTGACCATGTCAAGCCTGTGCAGCTCAGGGAGAGGAGAAATGGCTGGCCCTGCCTCAGTTTCCCCTTTTGGGAAGAGATCCAGTCTCAGCTCTGTTACTTAAAAATGCATCGTGGTTTTCTCCTTCCCCCAGTAAGGGAAGCAGAGGGTTGGGGCTCTCTGCCCTGCTTAAGGGGCAGCATGTCTCTGTATGGCAGCCAATTAAGGGACAATAAGAGGGGACGGCATCCCCAGCATAACTCTTCCCTTGAGAGTGTGTTGCAGTGACGCTGCAGCCCCTCCGGCTCTCTCCTCTGCACCAATGCTGCTTGTCCCATGCAGTTAGACTCCTAATTCACTCTGAAAATCATCTTCCTTCAGCAGGGTCCATATTCCCGGAGCACAGATGGATAAACAAGTTGCTATTGACTTCAAACCACTCTACTTGGTCTGGCGTGGTGGGGAAGGATGGCCTTTTCCTTCCTCCCTCCCTCCTGTTAGTGATATCATAGTGTCCTCTGCTGGGCACAGCTGGAACTGGACACGACATGAGGGCTGTCCAGTCCTGGCCCTGCAGGTCCCCCTAAGGCTCCTCTCTCATTTCTCCGGTGAGCCAAGGGAAAATAAGGAACAGAACAAACTAGTCGAGGCTAAGGAGAATGAAGGGAAAAGGAGAGGAGGAGGATACCTGTTTTCTGCTGATGTCTTGTTTCAGCTTTATTAAAGATCTTTCCTAAGATGGCTTTCAGCCATGGGGTAGGCATTTTGCATCCTCCTCTTTTCCTCTCAGTGCTTTTTCTCCACCTACACAAGAGGTTTTGAGTTGGGCGGGAAAAAAAACCAACCAAACAAAAAAAACCCACGAGCTGCAATCGGGATTTTTTTTTTTTTTAATTCTGTTCATCTGATCTGAAATCAAGAGGTTTCTCTCTTGTCCATGCAGAGGAAGTCACTGGATCAATCCAGAGCCTGTTTGTAGCAGAGTACTCAGAGAACTTCTCTGTAAGGACATTTTGTTTTTTACATCAGACAGCTGCTGGAAGCCAGCCCCACGCTGAGATGACTGAAACCACCATGGCTGATGGTGTGATGGGCACTGCAAGGTCTCATTTCCAGAGGCACAGTGTAACTTTGCACAGATGCGCTGCTGTCACCTGGCTCCAGCTGGGACAGCCAGAGCTGTCACTTCAGGAACATGTGGAGCTGCAAAAGCTGCATGTTAAAAGCAGGCCAGCTCTTACATACTGTGGGGACACTCCACACGTCCCAAAGAAGGGTTTCCTTTTGTTTACCAGGGGCAGGAGGAGGGGAGGGAAAGGCAGAGGATGAAAAGCAACAGTTGATATTGGTCCTGGACAGTTTGCAGGTGGCGTGGATGCACACGAGAATCAGGCACTGCAATGGGGACAGGCTGAGGAGGAGAGGGACTGTCTTCTTGAACTTCACAACTTTCGCTGAAGTACAGCAGTAGAAAACAACAGCACCAGATGCTTAGCCGGACTCCTGTGCAAAGGAGTTCTGCCATGATGTATTGGGATGCCCCAGCCTGTTTTGAGCCCTGAATATTAACTTATGTTTAAGGTCTTTCCTGACTTTTTCTATACCTAGTAGTGGGCACTATGGCAGCCTCAGGATGTAACCTCTTAGCAAGCACCGAGTCACCAAGTAGTGAGACAGTAATGTTGAGAACTGGCTTTTGTGCATTGAGGTGGCTTTCACACCGTGGTGCATTGAATCTCTCCCTTCTCCAGCTCTCTCTCCATAACTGAGAAGCATCCAGCCCCATATCTCTCAGTTAGAAAACACAAGAGCCGTTACTGTTAGCATTGGGGATTTATTTATAGGGCTGCAGTTTGGGTCTTTACCTGAACATCACTTACAAAGACTAAATCAGTTGGGTTTTATAAGTATCACTTACAAAGGTCTCATCACCTAACAGGTAAGCTCCAGATACATCACTCTGCCTGATGGGGAACTTGGGTGAAACACCAGTGGCTTTACAACCACTTGCCTGCCAAAACCTTAATTGAGTTCAGAGTATTGTGAACACACACAAAACCCATTTAGGAAGTGTGTCTAGCTTGGCTTATGTGACACATATTGTCAGTGTATAACATTTGCCTCTTCTATAACAACAGCTACACAAAGATTTCAAAGTGCTTGATAAACCTGACAGTCTTACACTAGAGCAAACGATTCTGCCAAAGCCTTTGAAGCAGAGCCTTATGACATTCCTATATATCTCCATTGCATAGAGAGGTAAAAAAAAAAAAATCACCATGAGTCCTCTGTACATCAAGACACAGAAGCCAGGAGCCTTGGACTTCACACTAACATCTTCCCAAGTGACTGAAGCACTCCTATGCAAATTATTTTTAACAACCAATTCTTAACTAAAAGCAAAAATTATAGCAGTGAAACAACCCCTCCTGTGGTGCTAGTTTAAAGGAACACTATTATTTCTTGACTGAAAGTCAGCAATTATTTTAGTGAAATTTGAGACATTCTCTGATTCTTCTGGTCCACAGCAGAGGCCCTTGCTCCCACTAGTGGTTTCATCTGTTAGTGGGACTTTGATTTGGTTGGCTTTTTTGTTCTTCCCTTCTTACAGCAGCACCTGCGGCAGCAGAACAGGCAGCACTTCAGAGAAATGAAGAGGGAGAGGAGCACCACAGCAAGGAGGAAGGCGATGACGTCCAGGGAGTGGTACTGGATCCAGTTGAGGTCATGAGCAGCAGGTCGCAGGTGTGGGGCCCCTTTATGTCTCATTACAAACTCCACCCAGTGCACGGCCAGGTCCAGGGGATGGATGGGTCTGTCGAGGTGAAGGTCTGAGAGACGCTTGATGTTCTCTTTGTATCTGCCAAGAAAAGACGTTAGGTGTTTTCAATGACTTGTGCCGCTGAGACTGAATCTCCAGAAAAAAAGGATGCAGTGTCAGTTGACTGATGACCCACCGGAGGCTTCTCTGGTGGTGTTTCCCACCATCCCCACCCCATGAGAAGGATAATGGCAAAGTTATGGGCCCAGGAAAGTGCTGTTTTCAATGACAAAGGAAGGAGAAAAGGTATTAGTAAAAGAAGCAGAAAAGCTTTGTTTGAGCTGTCAGCAAAATCTCTGTGGTGAAGGATGAAGGCATCTGGCTGAAAGGTGAGAGTGGGTGTAGAAAAGCCCTCCAGCTATAGAACAAGATGCATTAGTAGTAGTAGTATTGCTATAAGAATGATGGTTAGGAAAAAATGGTGATAAGGTGCCATTTCTCAGAAACATGATGGGGAAGAGGATGCCAAGGACTTAGAGTCACTAATGACAACAGAGAATGGGAGCAGGGAAGAGGAGGGTATGTCTTAAAGCTCCCCTTCCCTGTAATGCCTTAAAACACCTTGGGTGTGCCAACTGCAATAAATACTATGATGTCTAGCGTGGTTCCCTGTACTACCTCAGCATACCTGTGCATATTCCTTCTGCTCTGGGCTGGAATTGTCCAGCCTTGCTGAGACAGGCAGCAGCGGACTGTGCTCATACAGCTCCTTATGAGCACTAGTGTGGGGAAAATGACTGAGAAAACTGGTCTGTAAAATAAATGAGTGATAATAGCTGTGTTTAGTAAACCCTGCCAGCTGGAAGGCAAAGCTTCCTGATGTGGTACAGCCAACCTCTGGACTATACAGAGGCACCGCTTCTTGTCTGCTTCCTCCTGTTACTGTGCAGACAGCGTTTCTGAGCAATCCTCAGGCAAAGAAAATCAGCCAGGCAGCTGAGCCTTTCAACCTTTTCAGGCTCCCCACTGACTCATGTAACCACTGATCTGGGGAACAAAAGCAGTTTGCTACATGTCCCTTCACCAATTGCCTTTTCTACCATGTTGCGTCAGAGCCCTCTACATTGCTGCCTGGCAAATTTGGCTTTAAGCAGGTGACATATCTTTTGTCAACTCCATTTCTGCCATTGCACTTATATCCCATCTTCTCTGATACCTGTATCCTCTCAGATTAGCCAGTTCTTGTCACCTAAAGATTATAATCCCAGGCAGTGAGAAGGTGGGTGCTGTTACAGGGACAGGACAAGATTAACCCAGGGCAAGCATCAGCTTCTCAGTGATGTAGCTTTGTATATCAAGAAGGCATATAAGAACAGATTAACATTCTGTTAAGCTGGAAGCTAGCGTGCTGGTGTTACACAACAGTAGAAGGAGAAAGGCTGTGTTTCTATTACTGACTTTTTATCATTAATAACTGCTTTCAGGGCAGTGGATATGTCCTTCGAAGTCATTTCAAGTATATTCAGTGTCAGTCCTGCTCCCCGTGACTCTACTCGCTTGGCGTTGTCCATCTGGTCTCCAAATAATGGCATTAGTACCATTGGCACCGCATTGCATATGCCTTCGTAAACACCGTGTGAGCCTCCATGGGTAATAAAGGCACGAGTCTTAGGGTGAGCTGTGGAAGAAAGACAGACTTGCTCAGCTGTTTGATTTGTTGAGTCACAGTAACACATCGCTGGGGAAAAACTTGCACAAAAATGGTACTGGTAAGTATAAATCAAGAACTTTGGGCTGTGATGTGCATCATTACTTACAGACAGACTTAAGGCTGCAGAGAACAGGACGTTACAGCGGATTGAATGAACCTTGGGTTGCAGAGCTCTGCCTTGGTTTGAGTAATCTCTGGAAAGCCTTGGATAATCCTCCAAAGCTTCTCAGATTTTAGGATGAAATCAGAGCCAAGTGACATTAAAGAAGATGTCACCATTGCCTACTTTTTTCACATCTTCCATTTGCTGGTTTTGCAGATCTCACACAGCCGAGCCCTGCTGTCTAACCAGCAAATGCACTCCTGGCAATAGCATGTGCAATCTTAAAGCTTGAAAAGCCAGCCAACCTGTCTGGAAATGCTCACTTGGGTACGTTAAATCTTCTTTTCAATCCAGTAGACAAAAACATGACAAAAATCCATGGCTGGGTTTTGAGACTGGCTAGTCAGAGATGAAGACCCTGTTTTTGACACCAAGGGTAGTCAAGTGCTGGAACACGTTTCCAAAGAGTGTTGTTTCATAATTCGGCAACTTTGAAGTTGCATCAGATAAGTTTCTAGAAGAATAGCTTTGGTTCAAACAGCAAAGGCTGTAAGGAAGTCCTGTGACTCACAGTGATACAGGAAGCCAGCACAGATGATGCTAATGGGCCTTGCAACAGCAGTACCGGATTAAAATAAACACGCTGGTATCACTCAAGGTATCTCAGACCTACCTAGAAGATCATTCTGTGGCAGCCATTTGACGAGCTTTACATTCTTCGGCAGGTTGGGGGGCACCTCTCCCGTGTATCGCCACAAAACCTTCCAAGAGAAGTAAAACAATGTCAGTTCTCAGCAGCTGGCCTCTTGCTGGTTCTCAGTGGGGCTGAAAAGCACAGCTGAAAACATCCCTGGTGCACAAAACCTGTTTGGTCATGCAGAGCAGCTGGGGTGATATAGTTTCTCCCGGCATCAGGGAGCAGGAGAAACAAGGGAGGACCAAGCACACTGAAAGCCAAAGGTAATCTTATACTGTATTAGAAACAGCATTGAATTGCTGTGCTGGAAGGGGAAGAGGAAAACCACACCGTTTGAGGGACTGATCCCAAGGCATCTGCGATTTCTGTAGCTTTCTTCATAGGAATCTCAGAGACCATGGAGCCCAGCGAGAAGACAACAATGCCGTGTTCTCCAGAGGCATTCACAATAGCTTCAAATTCCTGCCAATGCAAAGTACATCCTTAGTCAAAATCCCTTCCACATCAGACACTGTAATTTCTGTCACGTTCCCAAAAGACTCTCTGGAAAGGCAATAAAACGGACAGTCAACACAAGAAAATTATGATCAGGAAAATTACATGAAAATGAGTTCCAGGAAAAAAAAAATGTGGGCACAGGTGGATGAACAAAGTTATGGAGGTGTGTGAGTGTCTGCAGAATTGAAGCCCGAATAGAGATTTGGTATGGACAGGAGAAAAAAGTTACTTTAAAACAGTCATGTAGCAAAGCCTGCCTGCTCAAAGACATTGGTTTCTGTGCAATAGAAAAGATGCTCTATCAATTAAGGAGATCAATTCATCATCATAGTTTTCCCACCAACCAATCCCCAGTTGAATACATTGTGGTTTATTTTCACATTTATTGCAAGTCAGATGCTCTGGATTTAGAGTTGATGCTCTTCTTTTCAGACTATGCAGCTGCAAGAGAGAATTAAGATTCTGAAAAGTGTTCTGACAGCATATAGCTCTATCTTCCAATATCTGGATTTACTGGGTCTGCTTTCAGTATGATAATATGGAAACACTGCCAGGGTTTGTTTTTTTTTTTTTTTTTGTTTTGTTTTTAATCTGTTTTGTTTGTTTGATTTAAATAAAAGAAGGCCTAGGAGATCTGTCACTGGAATCCAAGAACAAAAGGTTTCCAATGAAGCATAAGAACAGCCGAGGGCTGGAGCAAATATCCTATGCCATAGAAAAATATTTGGTAAAGCCAGGGAAGGAAAGACAGAACTGGAGGGAGTTGCTGCAGGCATCAGAGTTAAATGAGTGGAATAAAATTAACTAAATGTTCTCATAAGTCTGGCAATTGAAATGTTATCTCTACGGTCTGAGGGGATAACCAAGACTGACCCTCTCACTTTACGCTCCATTATGTATTTTTGTGGCTGACCAGAGTTCTGTGGCCCTTTGGGTGCAACTGGATCCCAAACAGAAGGAGCCATTGAGGGTTTGCTGATAGTTGCACCCTGAACAGCAGACCCGTGGCTCTTCTGGGGGCAAACAAGGTGAAATGTAACTCTAATTTCAGGGCTTGGTTCTGTCTTACCAGATTTCTCTGAAGACACGCTTTCCCTTAAGTCGTCATAGATATCTGGTTGGGGACTTGGGGCTCAGTTCTGTATAAACTCTCAGACATCTGGGAAAAGCAAAATCCTCCCCAAACTACAAATGTGGTTTTGGTACAAAATTCTTCGGCCAGTGGTTGACTTGCTTCCTGCAGTTCCTGATGCAGTGGAACAGATACGGCTATTTCAGGGTGTATTTAGCCCTATTGATTTACTGTGGGACCAGTCACATCAGTTTTACTCTGTTCTTTAAATGTTTTCATGTGCCAAGGTCTGACTTTCTTCTCAGAAGCACCACTACCATTATGAAACTTTTTGCAGCCCTCCTTTGGGAATAAGTGGGTTATTTTACTGAAGTCTTTTTAACCAGCATCTGCTCTTATCGGTGGGTACTGCACGCAACATTTATGAAATACCTGCAGTGGATACTCACTGAAAAATAAGAGAAACCACTAAGAGTTGGGAGGATTTCTTAGTGGAAAGTGGCAGATATCGCACATTTGGGAAGTCCAGTATAGTTCAAGCAAAATATTGCAGTCCAGATCTGGAGCAGAGTATTTTAAGCAAAAGCAGCAGATCTTTTGCTGCTTCCCTGGAGGTGGTAGGAATTTTGTTCAGGTCTGCCACAGTCTCTGAAATTCCTGCAGAAACAGTGATTTGGATGATTTGGCCTGCTGCATTACCCTAGCTAGCACCAAGTCTTGTAAATGGGTATACAAAACAAAATTACTGGAAATAGGCAGCCAGAAAATACTGGGGGAAAACCTGGAAAAGCCCAGTTTTTTATGCATGCTTGTCTGGGAATCTGGAGGTCTCCCACAAAATAACTTACTCCTCATTGCACAAGGGATGCAGAGGTGCAAAGTGCTTTCCCAGCTACTTCCTCCTAGCTCTTTCTCCTGTTATTATTCGTACTGCTAGAAGCTCCATCTCATGGTGAGAGCAAACAGTGCAGTCATAGCTAAACTAGGGAAAAAAGGTAACTAACCTGTGATAATGCTTTTTCCTGAGTGCAGCTTATGCCTCCGATCAAGACCATATTAGGCATTAGGGGCCTGGGGTACTCAAACACAAAGTCATATTTCATGAGCCAAACAGATGCGTGGCTGAACAGTTCAAGCACTGTTGCCTCTTGCTGGAGGAATTCTTTGATCAAACGATCGTATGGTGAATAAAGAAAACTGCAAGCCAGGGAACTGCTCAGGCTAGCTATGAGATTGCCCGCACGCTGGAGGAACGCCATGTGGTCCGTGTAGTGAGTGAAGAACCTAGGAACATAAGAGGGAGGATTTGGGCAGAGGGTAGCGTGGAAGTCTAGGCTGCACGGCAGTCCCCGTATGAGGTACACAGAAGGTAGGGAGAGGTGTTCGGCCACTATCTGCCCACATGGAAAGAAAGGATCCATAAAGACAGCATCAAATTTGCTTTCTTCAAGGTACTGGATCAGCTTTTTGTTAGACAGAAGACATTTGCAGGAATCAAAGAACATGGTTGTAATATTTGCCATTTTTGAGAATTTTTCCAAGAAGGGTTGAGGTGTGAAACTGCTATACCCCAGCTTTTTTAATTCTGCCTCCATATACTCCTTGGTGTAAGGCACAGAGTATGTTTTCATGGTATAATGCACCGATGAATCTATTCGCAAATTTATCTCTGGCGCAAGCACCACGATTTCGTGTCCCCTCTGTCTGAGCCGCTCCACAACCGGGCGCATGCTGAGCCAGTGGCTGCCATCGATAGGTACAACCAAGAGCTTTCCACCTTCAGAACAGGTCCACAGGAGCAGGAAAAACACAACCCAAGATGCAAGAGAATAAAATCCTGTATTTGATAAAGTCATTTTCCTTGTGTTATCAGCAAAGTTCTAAACAGCTGCAAAACTGTTGCAGGGGATGAGGAATGAATCGCAGGGTACTTTGCACTTTAATCTTAACTAAGGTAAGTATTTAATTTTTAACAGACTGTATGTTTGTGGGCAGAAATGAGGGTAATTTTTAACTGTGGGTAAAGGTTGGGTTTATCATCTGTGCACGGTGAGGCTTTAAGTAACTGGGTACTGCAAGGTAAAGTTGAATGTTTGAATTAACATTGGAGGATTCAAATGCTCGAGGGAGAAGCATTAAGCAATTGGCAGCATGTCGCACTGGAAGGTGAGTGGAGTTATGAATGGAGGTAACATCTGACCAAGCAATCACTATCTTATTAACATCCAGTTAATGATGAACTCCCTGACTTGAGTCTGCTCAGCTGATTGGACACAAAGCTCGAAACAAAAGTTGGATTACCTTGCACTCTCAGAATCTAAACAAGAAGCAATGATGGAAAGGGATTTGATATACAGTGGGTTGATAAGGTTTATCTACAGATTTGTTTCTATATTGTAGCAGTTATCTAAGTGAAAGCCCTGAGTCTACAGTAATAAATGTGATGCAAGCTTGGCAAAAACTTCTGCTGTTGCAACACCACTGTGGTCTGAAAAACAGAATCAATGACTGACATCTGCACTATCTGCACAGCCCACTAGGGAGATGTAAACAAGCTAGGGAGGGAGGACAGATAGTTACAATCCTGAAGACTTCTTTTCCCAATCATCCTCTTATACGCTATCTTACACTGTTTCTTACACAAATTCAGAGGCAAAAGAGCTCCCTCTGCCACCTTTGATTGCATTTTGGGGCATTCATCCACATTATCAATCTCTATTGCACACTCTAAGTGCCTGGGTATATACACAGAGTTAGTTCCACGTTTCCATTTTTTGTCCAATCAAGTCTCCTGCAGTTAATCAGTGTTCCACAACTGTTAGGGATATTAAATCATATGACCTAGGATTCTTTTGTCATTTATCTAGATATAGCATACGTGCCATGATTGTCTGATATGACGGTGATATGCTTACAACAAGCTAAGCTATACCTAGGCAGCTATATAGCTTAGACAACTTCACCTAAGCTCTCCTGGAGAGAAACCCTTCAGCTGCTTGCACTGCAACAAAGCTAAGGTCTTGGGATCATCTCTCAGAGCCTGAGATTCCCACTTCCAAATCATGCCATCCTGGTATTCGATCACATATTGGCTCAAGCACAAATACTACTATAGGAAGCACTTAGAAAGGAAGAACTTAAATAATCACTAATAAATGCTATAATACCCTCAACGTAAACAATGACAAACCTCTGATAATGGCTTCTTCTGTTCACAGTTGATGCCTCCAATATAGACCATATTTGGCATTATTGGGCGCGGATACTCAAAAACAAAGTCGTATCTCATCAGCCAAATGGATGCTTTGCTAAACAGTTCCAGTACTGTTACTTCTCTGTGAAGAAACTCAGAAGCTAAGTTCTCGTATTTTAAATAAAACAGATAACAAAACAAATGCTCTGCAAACCCAACCAGGAGGTTCTTCACACGCTCCATAAATGTCATGTGATCTGAACTGGATGTGAAAGTCCTGGGCACATAAGAGAAAGGACTGGGACACTGTGTGGCTTTGTAGTCTAAGGTACAGGGAAGACCACGCATGAAGTACACTGAAGGGAGAGAGAGATACTCAGCAACAATAGGTCCACAGGGCAACACAGGATCCATCATAATGGCATCAAATTTGCTGTCATGGAGGTACTTCATTAGTTCTTCATCATATAAGAGATGCCGACAAGTAGAAGAGAACATGCTGGTCAGTTCTGAGATATTGCTGAGTAAAATTGTAAATTTTTCTAGAAAGGGCGGGTTATCAAAACTTCTTTCACCGATGGAATGGTAGTATCTATCCACAAACTCCTGTGTGTAAGGCACAGAGTATGTTTTGATGGTGAAAGACTGTGAGCTTTTCATGAGCAAAGTGGCTTCAGGAATCACCGCAACAATTTCATGCCCTCTCTCCCAGAGCTTCTCTAGAACCACACGCATGCTCAGCCAGTGGCTTCCATCCTGAGGCACGACCAAGAGCTTCCCACCTTCTGTCAAACTCCAGAAAGGAAGAAAAAGAACAAGACCAGTGTATATCTGGTACCTCCACATAACTGGTACAGGGCTGTTGGCAGGAAAAGAAATTAACTGCTCCTTCTTACTTCTTCCAAGCAGCATGTGAAAGCAAAACATAGTTGTACCACATTTATAACTTGATGGTCTTTAATCTTTACTTCTACAAAGTGTTCGCTAAGACAGGTTGTTGGAGTTCAAAGATCACATATTAAATGGTGATAAGAGTGCTATCAAGGGATCTAAAGTAAGAAGCATTTCCACGCATTTAAGTTACAGAACAATTAGCAGGGCCTTTGATTAGCAGAGATAGCAGTTGTTTGTAAAGGGATTTTTCTGGGTCACGATTGTTTGAGGTGAGTCGCTGTGCACTTGACTGTCCCCCAGATTCAAGTCAGGAATCAACTTTCATGGCCACTGAGCTTTTCCAGAGAGCTTATAATTCAAGAAGCGTGTTGTACTATTGATATGAAAGACCTACACCTCCAACTTTCTCTCTTACACCTTTGCTCAGAAAAGTCCCTGGGGTTCACATATGAAGTTCTACACGGTAAGCAGGAGCTGGCATGCCAAGCAGTGGTGTCACCAAAGTTTGGGTAACATATTAACCAAATGCCTTTTTATATAAACAATGATGCAGCAGAATATGCAGTTCTTGCTCAAGAGGGGCCATAAGAGTTCGTAGGTGACTGGTTCAAGGCCAAACATCTTTTTGAAAGCAATGATGCAGCAGAATATGTGGTTCTTGCTCAAGAGGGGCCATAAGAGTTCATAGGTGAGAGGCTATGGGCCAAACATTTTTTAAAGTTCTTAAGAATAGCTACTTTTCAAAACAAGTTACCAAGGCCTGGCTGTGGTATGAGCCAATGGGAATTCCACACTTGTGTCCTGTGCTTACCAGAAGAAGGGGAGAACAGAGTTTCGAGCTGCTTCTTCCTGTGCTACGATAAGATTTTTAAGGCAAAAAAAAATAACATGCGTGTTGGAAGTCCTGTTCTCTGTAACGCTCAACTGTAGACTGTAGCTACTCAATGGGGAGTAACAATGACAATGGAGCCAGTTTATTTTCTGGGTAGCAGCAGACAGTATAATCAGGCCCACAAACAGCAGTTTGAGAGATTCGGACTGAACATTTGGAAAAAGCTTTTTACTTCTGAGGTTTTGAAAGTTTGCCTGTATAACAGCATGGCTGGTGTGATCTGATGTGGAAGACAGTCCCGCTCCAAGGTCTTCTTTAGATATGCAAATCAGGTTGATTTGAATGGGATTTAAGTGCCTAATTATTCTTGAGAATGTGGGTTGAAGCTGCTGCAATAGAAACCCAATGGCTAGACGGGTGAATGAAACAGGTGCCTATAAAAAAAGCAATATCCTCAGATAGGGAGAACATGAAAAGGCACATGAAAACTTTCAAGATAAACCTAGAACAGCAGATATCCACAGTTTATGCTTAAACGAAATGCCTGACCAAGCAGATCTCATCTGCCATTAAGGCATATTTCATGGAAAGGGAAAAAGTGGATGCCAAAAGTTTGCAAGTTTACAAAAGCAAAAAAATGATACAGCAATGGTAGCTGCACAAGAGCAATTGCTGGCTGGACAAGAGACTGTTTTAGACTCCCCAACTAGCACATCAGATCAGAGAGAGATCTGAACAGTTTCTTCATGCTGTGCAGGAGGCTGGAAGAGTTGTATTGGAGCAGGTGGGAGTGACGAGAAATCTGGTTCATGAAATGTCTACCTTTGCCAAAGGTACCTGGCTGCCATAAGCACATTTCAAGGCTAATACTAAGTGTCCTAAAAAGTTTCTTTTGATAGGAGGTTCTCCATGTGGCATGTTAAAAAAAAGTAAGCCATAAGCAAGGAAGACTGCAACGTCTAAGGAAACTGCATTGAAGAGGAAGAAGTTTCAGACACCAGTGCAGTCCCATTCTGCAGCCTGTTTAAGCAAAACTTTATCTCTAGCTGGCACAGTGAGGTGATATTAAAAGACCAAAACCTAAAGGAGGTGGACAGAAGGTATTCTCATGTACCTATGTGTGCACTTTCACATTTCAGCAATAAAGAGGAAAAGATCTCACATAACAAGGCAATGCAGCATTACATATGCCCTAAGGTGGCAGTATACACTCAGGTAGTCAACCGGGAGTTGCAGAGGTACCGTTACCCTATGCTAACATATAACGGGCTCTCACATCTCTTATTTGATATATAGTCGCTTCCATGTAGTCTTCAAGTTCTGCTAACATTTCAGCCAAACGTGTATTATCTGTGTAACATTAATTTAAAATGCAATAAAACAACATTAAAGAGGTAAAAAAACCCAAACCAAACCCTTAAGGCTAACGGCAGATTTATAAGAGTTTAAAAGTTCATAGAATCAAAGAATTGTTTAGGTTGGAAAAGACCTTTAAGATCATCCAGTCCAACCATTGACCCTACTCTACCAGGTCTGCCACTAAACCATGTCTCTAAGCACCACATCTACACAACTTTTAAACACATCTAGGGATGGTGACTCAACCACCTCCCTGGGCAGCCTCTTCCAATGTTTGATAACTCTTTCAGTGAAAAATTTTTTCTTAATGTCCAGCCTAAACCTCCCCTGGTGCAACTTGAACCTGTTTCCTCTTGTCCTATCGCTAGTTACTTGGGAAAAGAGATCAGCTCCCATCTCACTACAACCTCCTTTTAGGTAGTTGTAGAGAGCGATAAGGTCTCTCCTCAACCTTCTCTTCTCCAGACTAAACAATCCTAATTCCTTCAGCCGCTTCTCATAAGACATGTTCTCCAGACACCTCACCAGCTTCGTTGCCCTTCTCTGGACACGCTCCAGCACCTCAATGTCCCTCCTATACTGTGGCAGCCAAAACTGAACACAGTACTCAAGCTGCGGCCTCACCAGTGCTGAGTACAGGGGCACGATCACTTCACAGTGGTCCTGCTGGCCACACTATTCTTGATACAGGCCAAGATGCCATTGGCCTTCTTGGCTACCTGGGCACACTGCTGGCTCATGTTCAGCCAGCTATCCACCAGACAGTGGTGGATCATCCAGTTGTCTCACTGGATTTTGACTGAGCAATACACAAACACCCTTTCACATGAGCCCAGAGACCGAATGAAGTCCACAAGTTCAGCCCGTTCAAAAGGCAAGGGTGAAAAGAGATACCTATCACGAGAAAGTAAAGCTAAAGTACAGAGTTGAGTGCCAAGGCTGTATGCTGGAAATGGTACAGTGAATATCCCCAGTTAGGGGAATCCATGATTACCTCTTTTGTAAGTCTACAAATCCTGGCAGTCAGAATGTACCTCTTTGTCCTGGTTCCAGCAGAGACAAGGTTAATTTTCCCAAGAAGCTGAGACTGGACACTGGACGGCTGGCCCGAACTAGCCAAAGGGGTATTTGATACCATGTGACCTCATGCTCAGCATATAGCTGGGGGACCTGCCAGGGGCAGGAGCAGGAATCGCCTAAACCATGTCACTCTTATTAAACACCCAAATCCTTTTTAAATTCATAGTTTTTTTTCTAAAAAAAAAAAATCTGCTGGTGTTGAGTGGTCGATTTTTATATTTTTTTCGTGCATGATGTGAAAAAGTACTGCCTTTTGTTTGCTCTAAGCTTGCTACCATCTCATTTCAGTGTTAGTCATAGGTCAAGTATTGGGAGAAACTGCCTATCATTTCTCCTTTCACCTTTGCTACAATTCTCAGGATTTTATAGACCTCTGTCACGGTTCCTCTGTCACAGTTCTTTTCATAGATTTAGCTATACGGTTTATTCCATCTCTGCTTTTCTAGACTGAGTGCCAGGTTTGAATCCTGAGCATCACTGCCTGGGATATGCAAAAAGAATGCCACAAGCTGGACAAATGGGCTAACAGGAGCCTCATGAAGGTCAGCAAAGATAAAAGCAAAGCTCTGCCACTGGGATGGCATAACTCCATGCCACAGGACAAGCTGCACTCCAGCTGGACAGACAGCAGCTCTGCAGAAAATGACCCAAGGTCCTTGTGAATATGAGTCAGCAGTGTGCCCTTGCAGCCACAGAGGCAATAGCATCCTGGGCTATATGAGTATGAGTGCAGTCAGCAGGATGACAGAGGTGATCCTTCACTTCTGTTCAGCACTTGGGAGACATCTGAAGACCTGTACCCAGTTTGGGGCTCTCCAGTACAAGAAAGACATTGATGTGCTGAAGCAAGTCCCGGAAAAGACAAGAAGATGGTTAGGAGCGGGGGATCATGAGGTACAAAAAGGGGCTGAGAAAGATGAGCTTCCTCAGGATTCAGAAGCAAAGTTTAACAGGAGATCTTATTGCTGTCTTTAACTACCGTAACGGAAGGGCATAAAAAAGACAAAGCTGAGAGATTGACAGTGACAGAACAAGAGGCAACAGACATAAGCTACAACATGGAAAATTCAAATTGGATATAATAATACATTGGCTATAATAAAGTGTTTTCACTATAAGGGTCATAGGAAATATTCAAAACTTGACAAGACACAGAACGGAACAACCTAAATTAACTGGACCTGCTCTGACAAGGAAGTTGGCTGAGAGCCCTGCAAATCACCTTCCAACCTAAGTATTTTATGAGTCTATGAAAATTCAAAACAAAGAGAATCCTTCTTTAAAGAAAAAAAGACAGGAACATAGAGGAAATCAGCAATGATGAGGTGGACAACAGGACGAGCGAAGGTTTCCTCAGATGAAAGTCTGCCTTGCACCACATCAACAGTCCTGAACAAAGAGGCCCTGAGCAACCTGCTGTAGTGTCAAAGCTGGCTTTGAGCAGAAGCACAGGACCAATGGGGAGTTTCCCAGAGCTAAATTCATTTACACTACTTTCTCTATTTTTATACTGTTATATATGTATGCCTTCACTGAAAGGAGTACTGGCACCTCTGTGCAAAGCAAAAGCAGTTTGAAATCCATTTACCCACAGAAAGAGACCTTTCTAACAAAACCTGTGCTACAGCTTTTCAGAGTATGTAAAAGCTTGCAAGAAAGACAGGAAAAACAGAGTCCGACCCACCTGAGTTAGCTTCTTGTGAGCACAGTTTACTCCACTAACCATAATCATGTTGGGCATCAATGGTCTTGGATAGTGTAAAACAAAGTCTAGCTTCATGAGCCAAATGGAAGCCTGGCGTAAGAGATCCGGCACAGTCACATCCCGCTGGAGGAACTCAGAAGCCAGTTTTGCATATGGTTGAAAGACAACATCACACAGAAAATAATTTGGGATGTCAAAGAGCAGGTTCTTCACTCGCTGGAAAAAGTTCATGTGGTCCGTATGCTCTGTAAATACCCTGGGCACATAGGAAGGGGGATTGGGACACTGAGTGGCTTCAAATTCTAAACCACATGGTATTTGCTGCAAAAAAAACACTGAAGGGACTGAAAGATGTTCAGCCAGTATCTGCCCACAGGGCAGTATTGGATCTGTAAAGACAGCATCAAACTTGCTCTCCTCAAGATATCTGACAAGCTCTTTGTTGTACAGTAAGTGTGTACAGGTAGAGAGGAACATGGCAGAAGTATTTTTCACTCCTTCATATGTTTTAATAATTCTTTCCAGAAAAGGTCCTTCTTCAAATACATCCTGGCTAGTTCTCCTGAAAGTGCGATCCATCTCTTCCTGTGTGAAAGGGACTGGGTATATTTTCATAATAAAATTCTTTGTTGGTTTTATGTACAAACTGATTTCAGGTGCAACGACGACTATTTCATGCCCCTTCTGCTTGAGACTGTCCAACACTTCCCGCATGCTGAGCCAATGACTCCCGTCCACCGGCACCACCAGCAGCTTCCCGCCAGCAGCCAAACTGAGCACGGACAGGAGCAGAACCAGCGCTGCTGTGACTTGTGGATGAGCACTAAGCGCTGGGGCCATTTCTCCAGAAATCTGGTGAGCCCTGCCCAGAAAGAAAACCACTGGCAGCACTGAAGCAACAGCACCAGCTCTGCACTTTTAAGCAATCTGT
>VFFE01007665.1:358751-376229 GCA_008921705.1 Burhinus oedicnemus | reverse complement strand
CTGAGCATACTTTATAAGTGAAAAGGTACAGCTGTCTACACACAAAATGGAAAGTGAGGAAGAAAATGAGAGAAAAATAATTTCTTTCATGAATATTTGCCTAACTCACCCAAAATGGAAACTTGATTCCTACCTGCAATACTAAATTCCACCCTTGTGAACGCAGAAGTCTATCAGAGCATGAATTAAAAACAGAGCATGACCCACCTGAGGTAGCTTCTTGTGAGCACAGTTTACTCCTCCAATTACAATGTTATTGAGTCTTGGATAATCTAACACAAAATTTAACCTCATAAGCCAAATGGAAGCCTGGCGTAAGAGATCTGGCACAGTCACATCCCGCTGGAGGAACTCAGAAGCCAGTTTTGCATATGGTTGAAAGACAACATCACACAGAAAATAATTTGGGATGTCAAAGAGCAGGTTCTTCACTCGCTGGAAAAAGTTCATGTGGTCCGTATGCTCTGTAAATACCCTGGGCACATAGGAAGGGGGATTGGGGCATTGAGTGGCTTCAAAATCTAAACCACATGGCATTACCTGCAAAAAAACCATGAATGGAACTGAAAGATGCTCGGCCAATAATTGCCTGCAGGGTACCATAGGATCTGTAAAGACAGTGTCAAACTTGCTCTCCTCAAGATATCTGACAAGCTCTTTGTTATATAGTAAGTGTGCACAGGTAAAGAGAGAAATGGCAGAGATGCTTTTCAGTCTTTGATATACTTTAAGAAGTCTTTCCAGAAAACGTCCTTCTTTAAATACTTCCTGTGAAAAAGAATGGATACTTGCATCCACCTCTTCCTTTGTGAAAAGTATTGGATACATTTTCGTAATAAAATTCACTGTTGGTTTTATATGTATATTTAATTCAGGTGCAATGACGACTATTTCATGCCCCTTCTGCTTGAGACTGTCCAACACTTCCCACATGCTGAGCCAATGACTCCTGTCCACCGGCACCACCAGCAGCTTCCCGCCAGCAGCCAAACTGCGCACGGACAGGAGCAGAACCAGCACTGCCGTGACTTGTGGATGAGCACTAAGCACTGGGACCATTTCTCCAGAAATCTGGTGAGCGCTGCCCAGAAAGAATATCCCCAGCTCCACACTTTTAAGCAATTTGTGATGTGGTTCTCCGGATGATCTTTAGACTTACTTGCTGTGTGGTAAATGTATAATCATGGGTATGGCAAAGATGGAATAAGAGGTGTTAAAGTTCAGCCAATTTGGCAGACAGTAGTCAGAGCAGCAGCTAGACTGGGAAACACCCCCCTCTTAGTATTGAAGGACACTGGGATTTAGGGAAATGAGGGATCCTTCAACAAATGGTCTGCTCAAAAGTGTCGACTAACAGATCGTTAATTTTCCAAACAAGAATTTTCAGGTTAGGAAAAATCCTCCCCTCCTGCCAGTCCAAATCATTTTCTATTTGTAAAAGATTAGAAAAATATTAATGCTTCACATGGGAAATGGTCTGGTTTCTGTATCAGTTTTATACCTTGACATTTTAATGAAAACGGAAAATTGGCTATCCAAGTTCATTTCCCTGAAAGGCCTCTTTTTGGAAGAATGAAGTGGGCCTGGAAGGGCATGTTTTTTGCCAGATTTAAAACTAGATTAGCAACTCAGAAATACTGTTCTGGATCAGCCTGGGAAGACCATGACCAGGGCTATGAAAGCAAACACCACTAATGCACAGACAGGGTTTGCAGTCAGTCAGCCCTAATTATGAAAATTATTGCACAGAAGTAATTCTGACCATACAGTAATTTACTATGAAGGTTGATAGTATGCACCAGAATTTTTTTAAGGACATTTACCAAACTACTGCAGCTCTAGGTACACCTTTTGTAGGGAAACTTTTCAGAAGGCAGCGTAAGCTGTTGCAGATGGCTCAGTGCTGGCTAACAGCTACATAAACCTCCAACGGCTTTGCTGGAAATTGCTAAGGAATCCATGTGGTGAAATGATAAGCCTAGACTTACAAAGCAACCAGAACATTACCTGCTGACTGATGCGTTATTGCACTTTATTTCTAAATTATGAAAGGATGGTTCTATTAACCAAAAAGATTAATTGTTTTTAAAAATCAATTGTGACAGTAAAATAAATAGTTTCAAATAATAATACCGATCTGGCAAAGCAAGCAGCAGACCTGCCTGCTAAGACGGAATCACCCTCACTGGTGGGTGCGTGCCTCGTTAGAAAGTGCAGTGATAAACTACTTCCACCTATTCCAAAGAAAACAACTGTGTAAGCAAAAATGCTTAGATCCTGCCAGCGCTATAGCAGAGTACTGGCAAGCTTGGGAGAGAACTAAAATCAGCTTTTCACCAATTTTCTTTGTCTTTACAGTATACCTTACTGCACAAGTAAGTGTGCAGTGAAGTGCACAAGCACACAAATCCCACAAACTCATGTATACAGTTATATACACACATAGAGAGCATTTGCAAACAGCCTTTTCCCCTCAAACCTTAATATATTTTATCAAGGAAACCACTGACCTGAGATAATGGCTTTTTCTTTCCACAGTTTATACCTCCAATGAAAACTATGTTGGGCATCACCGGCATGGGATACTCAAAAACAAAATCCATTCTTTTAAGCCAAATGGATCCATGGCTTAAGAGCTCCTTCATTGTTACTGGTCTGTGGAGAACATCTGAGGCCAGAAGTTCAAATGGCAAATAGGCAAAATTGCAAAGAAAGGATTCTGATGATTTCAGAAGTAAGTTCTCCACGCGCTGGATAAACGTCATGTGGTCTGAGTTGTCTGTAAATGTTCTTGGGACGTAGGAAGGGGGATCTGGACACTGGGTAGCCTGCAAATCAAAGCTGCAGGGGAGTCCCCGTAAAAAGAAAACAGATGGGATAGAGAGATGCAGAGCCAGTATTTGTCCACATGGTACAACAGGATCCGTGAGTACAGCATCAAATTTACTCCCTTCAAGATATTGCATCAGATCCTTATTGTGTAGTAAACTGCTACAGGAGGAGACATAGAGATCGGAGATGACCTGAACTTTTTCATAAAGCACAGTAATTCTTTGAAGAAAAGGCCTTCTCTCAAAAAGATCATTCGCAAATGAATGCATGCTTGCTCCCAGTTCTTCCCTCGTTAGAGGAACCGGATACATTTTGAGAGTATAATATTCAGATGCCTTCACATTCAAATTTACTTCAGGTGCGACAACGACAATTTCATGCTCTTTCTGGCTGAGGGCTGCCAGCACTGAGCGCATGCTGAGCCAGTGACTCCCATCCATTGGCACCACCAACAGCTTTCCACCATCAGCCAAGCAGAACAGAGACAGGAAAACCAAAACCCCCACAGAAACTAAGTAACTGTGTTTACTTACATGAGCCATGTTCCTAGAAATCCAAAGTCTCTTCATCTGCCCTGACCTAACAGATTTTAAATAGACCCACAGACCCCTGCCAGATTCTCACATTCCCCCTTAACGATCCAGCTTTTCCAGCAAAACCAGTCACCAGTAACCATTCAATGCATTGATGAATCATTTAAGGAAAGTGATAAATCAACTCAAGTTGGGCAGAACTGGGCTTGGTATCTGAGGCTCCTTTGGGAAGGGTTCTTCCTGATTGACTCCCCATGCTGATTGATGTTAGATTGAAAATAAAATCAGACTTTGTAAAAACAAAATCCTAAGTTTTTGAATAGTGCTACCACTTGGAAGTAACTGGGCTTGCTGAAAGCAGGTGTTAAAATGCTTTCTTTCTTCTTTTCTTTCTTTCTTTTTTAATAAGCATTTTACAGCTGTTTTGAAATGCTTGTCAAGTTTATGTTTAAAATTATAAAATTATGCCATTATACAGCATGATACCTGTGCATATCGTAAGGAGGAGGCTCTGTGATTTACACGCCGCTCAGCACTGGGGCCAGGTACAACACCAGGTACAAATTTATTACAATAAGCAACACTGCAGCAGAGGCTTGCATCAGTGAAGGAAAACCACCGAATCTGTGCTGTCATGCACAACACTTCTTTGTTCTCATCCTGACTCATCTTTCTGTGCCTCTCGATCATTTCCTTCTTCCAGGAGCAATAGAAAGGAAAAGCCACTCAGTTCCCCTTGTCCCTAATTAAATACAGGAAAGCCAGTACATATACAAATGTACAAACACAGAACTAGCCAGTAACAGCCCTCTTGTCTGAGGCCAATAGTTGATTTTAAATGGTAAGAGGTGGTGTTATTACTTCAGATGAAAAACTACAAGATATCATGTCTGAGCCGTTAACAAGTACTTGTGATAAACTTATCAACCTGCAGAATTATATTTTGCCGTTTGAGTAACTGTGTGATGCAGAGGCATAGTCGGCAGACAACAAGAAATCAGGACTGAAGAATCAGGACTTCTGCAATAAATATTCCTGCTGGACTATGATCTTCAGCCCTTGAGCAAGATGCGAGTGAGAGTGAGCTTTGTCTTCAGAGGAAAGTCCGATTTTAACCTGCAGCTGCCACATGGCCTTGCCTGCAGGCATGATGCTGCTTTACCAGAGGATCTGCCTGGGTTTGTCCCTGACGAGCCATTAAGCAGCTCCGATGGACAGAACAGATAGGAAAAAGCACTACCCTGATAAAAGTGGCCATGTGGGGGTATGACAGGCAATTTGAAAGAGACTTTTGTGAAAAAGCAAGATATGAACACTAGCAGCTTAACAGAAATAAACAGTACTTTCAATGGGCAGCATCAGGTGAAGTACCAGCAGGAGTAAAGCAAAGCCTAAGGACAGTTAAGGTCGGCTCTGGGGAAGATGTGCCAGGCTTGTAAAATGCAAATCTATTTTGTTGTGAAGCTTCACTCATTCATGTTCACAAAGGCCTGTGAATTTTGGGTAAGAGTGCTGATAGGCAGGAGGAATCCATTCCCTAAGACTCAGGGAAGGCTGGCAAGTGAAAAAAGTTCAAGGGAAGAATAGAAGAGAGCGTTTACTTCTAACTAATGTTCACAAAAACTTTATCCTTTCTAGGAAACAATGTTGAAACTGCTGGATAACACTAACTACAGATTTCACCATCTGCCGAGGAGAGCTGTCGCCTCCTGTGTCTCCTCTTCCACTTAATCTCTAGCTTCACATGAGGCTGTTCTTACAGCACAAGTAAGCAAGAGTATACATCACATGCAGCAACAAGCTAATGTACCTGCATGCCTTTATCAAGTACTTTTTAGACCAGATGCCCAAGCAGATGCCCAAGCAGTCACCCATCAACATTTCCCTATCCAAACCGGACGTCTCCTAAAAATGCAGTTGAGAATTCAGCTGTCTAGTTTTTGTGATGGAAGTGTTGTTAGACCAAAAACCGCCAGGACAAAATACTAGCCTTCAATTCAAACACAAGGAAAAAGCACATGACGCTATTGCACATAACCCAGTGAGTTATTTTTCTCACTGGATAAGCAGCTAATGCTCTTGAAGAAATATTCTACTGCCTCTTATGTGAGGCAAAGAATTTTTGGAAGAGCCATTATAATTCATCCACTCTATTTGCATAAATTCCTTGGCGAGATGGTGTTTGTGCACCTGACCTCAGCTGGAATTAAACACAGCATAGCACATGGTTCTCTCAACAAACAAAACCCCTGTGTTGAGCAGACCCAAGGAAAGGAGGTGGAATCACATCTTATTCTCCTGTTCTGTTTTTCATGTGGATTCGCTATACAGAAAGCCTTAATCTAAATTATGTCTTTAGGTAAGAAACGTCCATATCAAACACACTATTAAACCTCACTCAGATCATGGAGGTGTATGACTCCCAGAACTTTTCTCTTATTATACCTTTCCCAGCCAGTCACTGACCTGAGATAATGGTTTCTTCTGTCCGCAGTTTATGCCTCCAATGAAAATCATATTGGGCATTACAGGCATGGGATAGTCAAAGACAAAGTCAAGTCTCTTCAGCCAAATGGATCCATGACTTAAAAGCTGTGTAATTGTCATCGGCTTTTGGAGAAAGTCTGAGGCCAGGCTTTCAAATGGTGAAAAGACCATACTGCAGGTGAAAGACTCTGAAATACTAATCAGGAAGTTCTTCACTCTCTGAGGAAACATCATATGATCTGTATTGAGTGAGAACATTCGTGGGACATAGGATGGTGGGTCTGGACTCTGAGCAGCATGAATGTCTATAGCGCACGGAATGCCCCGCAAGAAGTAAACAGTAGGGATAGAGAAGTGCAAAGCAATTATCTGTCCACAGGGTGTCAGAGGATCTGTAAAGATGGCATCAAATTTACTTTCTTCGATGTATTTCATAATCTTTTTGTTGTACAGCAAGGAACTGCAGGAAACTTGAAACATGGCAGAGCTCTTTCGGAAATTATCCAAAGTATTCAAAAATCTGATCAGGAAAGGCTCTTTGCTAAAACAGTTTGCACTAAATGAGCGCATAAGTTCTTCCATCTCTTCCTTTTTGAAAGGTACAGGATACGTTTTCAATTCATACATCCCTGAGGAATCTATCAGTATTTTGCTATCTGGTGCGATAACAACTATTTCATGCCGCCTCTTGCTCAGCTCGGCCAGCACTTCCTTCATACTGAGCCAGTGGCTGCCCTCCATTGGGACCACCAGCAGTTTCCCAGCAGCAGCAGGACTCAGGCAGCACAAGAAGGGAAGCAGCACTGTGACCAGCATGTTGCGAGTTGGACAGACAGGAGCTCACGCACAAGAGAGGCCGGGGTGGTACACAAGCTTTTGTAGCTATGCTCCACCTACACAAACACACCACTTGGCAATGCTTTCTACTGATACCTCTGCCCTTTTGGCTTGCCTCGCATTTCAGGTGTTCACAAGTTTGCACGCAATGAAGTCACAGTAGGTGATTAATGATTATAAAAGGTTGAGATAAGGTTTGTACTTCAAAAGTGGGTTTGCGTGAGCACAAGAAAGGTGTGTCTCCTATCATATACTTTGCTCACCCAAGTTGAGACTACAGCTCCATGCCTCAGCTTTCTCCTCTTCTTCCCACAGTAGGACCACAGACTCATGACACTTCTTACCATGAGCAACCCAGCAACTTTTTCTGACATTTATGGACAACATGCTGTAAGGTGCACAGGAATCCATGAAAGAAACGCATACATAGAGTGGGTAGACAGAAACACTGCTGACCCAATATGGTAGTACTGGGTCTACAAAAACCACACTAAAATGACTCTGCCATCTAGTGTTGGAGTTCTGTGTACCAGTGAAGGCTGACAGAGTTGTCACAGAGTGTAGTAATTTGGTATTTTTTTATAAGTATTTTCTTTTCTAATGAGGCAAGTTTTACAGTAAAACATAACTTATAGTAAGGATAAATATGAGAAATGAATGTTGAAGTATCTGGATTTTGGTTTTTGCCTTTTTTTTAATAACCAAAACCAGCTGGTACAACTGAGAAAAATGAATTATTTTTTCTTTGATGCAAACATGTTCTTTTTGAAGAGACATAGCCAACAGAAAATCTTTTCCCATCTCTACATACAACTACCATCTAACCTCTTATCCTATGGGGTGTAAAAATAAATTGCAAAACAGCAGCTTACTGTTGTAACTCAGATAACCTAAACCAACAACACATTTCTAATTCATGAACTCACGAGTTCATGGCCAATGTCAGCTCAGTTCATGACTGAAACAGTTCATCAACTCTCTGGGTCCAGATCCTTTTCGGTTGTAAATTGCTGGGTTTTTAAATGTTGGTGATAACCTCTCACCATAGACATTTATAAGTAGGTGACCAGTGCCTTTGGGATACAATTTGCTCCTCCAGGGCATTCAGGGCTCTATGTCACTGGTGGAGCTTTCTTTCACATGCAGTTTCTGTATGCTTATTTTCAAGCCTGGTGGGAAAGCTTTGACCTTATTGAGAACTTGCTCTCCAAAAGGAGCAGCCAGCTCCACCACCCACATTGTCCCCATATTGGTAGTTTACAACATAGGAATAACTTAATGGGAATTTTCAAACAGCTCAGGAGAAGGTGATGCAGAGAAACAGATCTGTTGCTCTTAACCTCTGAAAAGGCTGTCAAACGATCACTAGAAGAAGATGAGGAAAAAGTGTCATGGATGTCTGATGTGGGGCATTTACAGACATCTGCTTGCGTCTTTAATATCTGATCAGCAATCTTTCCTGCTCCTGACTCCTTTTGAAAGACCCCTTGTGAGCAACTGCTACTCCTTTTCCTTCATTCAAACACATATAACCAGTCAGAGAGAACCAAGTGGCAATAGAGACTGTCCTGGTAAGAGGATTGGCTCTGCCACTTCCATACTTGCACTAAACATACTTGTCTGGACAAAAGTGGAGGATATTAGGGTTTTCATCTACACTACTCTGTTCCAGGGGTACTCAGAATTTTAAATACTTGAATATCTCTTTCCTGCTTCGATCTGCTATAGAATATGCTGTACTTGATTCAGACACCTGGTTGGTACCCAAAAAACTGAATAGGAATTTACAGAAGACGTCCACACCCAGAAAAGCTTAAAACCTAATTAAATAGTCTATGAAAGAAGGGTAAGATACATTTTAAACAGGCTTTCTTTTGGGGATTAGATATTGACACCTTGACATAATGGAAAAGATGTAAATTAATCAATCTGGCAGATGGACGTGACAGAAAAAAGAACTGATGAATAGCTAAAATCTTAAGTCCTATAACCTTCAGTGTCTATGAAAGGAGAATGGGTATACAGAAGTACGGGTGGATAGTCCATGACACAGCTGGAAAGGGAGGACATCATGGGGCAGAGAGCAGATTGTGCTTATTGATGTTCTTCAGGCTCTTTCAGAGCAATAGAGCCAAGTCCTCCAAGCCTGGCTTTGGTCCTAGGGACAGCTCTTACAGAGATGGACATGGCACAAGAAACTTAGATGAAATGGAAGCTACCAAGTCTGGCTCCTGTTGGGGAGCAAAGTTTGCAACTCACCAAAATTCAGGTGATATTCAGTTCAATGAAACAGTTTATCATTTGTCACTTATATTTTCACATCTGATAAGAATTTACGTTTGACAGGTTCTGATTTAATCTGAATGCGGGATACCAGGAAATAACATTTCTGCATCATGCAGGATTTCTCATTAGCTTTCTGTCTATGCCAAGGTGTTGTCAGTTAGGTTTCGATGTAACAATACTTAAACATTTATGTTCTTGCCTTTTCAATAAAAACAAAATAAAATTTTATACCTGAGACAGTTTTTTCTTCTGATCGCAGTTTATCCCTCCAATAAAAACCATGTTTGGCATCACTGGTCTCGGGAATTCGAACACAAAATCGTATCTCATTAGCCAAACAGAGCCACGGCTTAGAAGGTCTGTAGCTGTCACTTTCTTTTGAAAAATCTCATATGCGAGTTCTTCAAATTGAGTGAATATAGGCTTACAGTAAATGAACTCCAGCATACGGACCAGCACGTTCTTCACGCGTTGAGCAAATGTCATGCTATCTGAATTATTTAGGAAAAGGCTGGGGACATAGGAAGGAGGGTTTGGACATTGAGTAGCTTCAGAATCCATACCGCAAGGAAACCCCCGCAAGAAGTAGACAGAAGGAACTGAAAGATACTCAGCAATTATTGCTCCGCACATCAGAATTGGATCCGTGAAAACCACATCAAATTTGCTTTCTCTCAAATACTTCATCATGTCTTCGCTATGCAAAAGGCTCTTACAGTTGGTGAAAAAGAACCTGGAAATTTCTAACACACTTTGATACATTGTAATAATAATATTCAAAACAGATTGTTCAATAAAATGAGCATTAACAAATGACTTGAGTGCAGCAGCTAAATGTTCCTCTGCGTAAGGTATTGGATATACTTTCATTGTATAATTCTGAGGCTCCTTTGGCTTCATATACAAACTTGTTGACGGTACAACCACAACAACTTCATGTCCATTTTGCTGGAGTTTCCCCACTACTGGGCGCATGCTGAGCCAATGACTTCCATCCTGAGGTATCACCAGGATCTTTCCACCTTCAGCAAACATTAAGGACGATGTCAGAAGAAGAAATATCCCAGTATGTTGGTAAAAACACTGAAATGGAAGAGCCATTTCCGTGGAAGCAAACTGGAGAGTTCTGCTCTAGAGGCATCCAACACAGTCCTTTATATGAAGGTCCACGCAAGCTTTAACTTTTCTGCAGGGAACTTATTGGCTGCAGAAATAAATATTTAACTTCCTAATATTGTTGTGGTTATCCTTCAATATTGCAATTGCTTATAGAACAGGGAAGGGGAGCAAACTCTTCTTGAAAAAAGATGTCCCACTCTGTACTTTTCGTTAATTTTTAAGCTTGGAATTACGTCAGCACATTCCTTCCTTCATGAAACTAAGACCAGGGATATCATCTTGTAATAATAACTGCAGTTAATACCATTGGCTTGGTAAGTACCCAGTGAGAAAATAAGCCTGCTTTTGCTTTCAAAAGGCCAGCAGATGAATGGAAATTGCAACATTGTTTCTTTTATGGACTAGCCTAACTGCCAACACCTAACCAGCATGTATAAGGCTGATGTTAAATTCCCACTTCCTGGGAGCAGTCAAACCTGCACGTTTTACAAATATATCACAGCTACCAGGACGTATCATGCAATCTCTAATCTGAGGAGGAGAAGAACAATCCTGTTTGGCTTTTCTCCCCATGGTACTAGACCAAAAAAATGAACTAAATGATGGGTTCAGGGCAAGTGAAGGGAAAGTAGGCTGGCTTAGACCTTTTGGGACATGAAGAAGGAGCCTTGGTCTTTGGTCACTGTCCTGAAAACTCTTTTTATATATTGTGAGCAAGACAAAATTTAGGAGGAGATATCTTTTACTAACCCCACTGATAACACACCCAGAGAAAACCCCAACAAGCAAACTAGGTTTCTGAGCTCTCCTCCTTTCACAGATACAGGTGGTTACATAAGCAACCACATACAGGTGTCCCCTGGACCTCTTCAGCTATAAGCTCTGACAGAGCTGCAAAGTTACCTTTTATCTTCCCTGTTCACTTCTGAGCAGCAGTCCAACTTTGATGAGAAGAGAGATCCTCTCTTGATTAAATTAGTCAGGAACTTGGTAGTTGGACCTGTGGGTTTGAATCCACTCACAGGGAGATACAAGCTGCCCCTAGAGTTCATGTTTCCTGAGGGATGAACTGATTGCTGGGCCATTATAAGAAAACTAGGTGGTAATACCCCAGCTTGGGTTTCCAAAGAAAGCTCTACTAGGCTGGTGACCCCTTGTTTGCTGGCATTCGCTGCTATCCTCTGGAAACGTGCAGTGAACTGAGCCCCTCAGGGCTTCACTGGAGGAATATTTGTCTTTATGCAAGCAAAAGCAATACCAGACCAAAGACTTTTGGCTGGTGCTAAGGAAGAGGTCCTTGCAAAGAAAAGTGCTGATGCAAAACTATCAGCAGTACAAAGTTTTTCCTATTTCTTTTGTAAGTGGTGGTGGGATTCCCAGCATCTTCGGTACAGAGAAACAAACCCTTACAGCCTTAGGCAATGGGGTTTGTCTCAGTAGGCACCCAAAATGTGCTAGCACTGCTCTGCGTAGTTCCATACAGTCATGCTGACATGGAGGAACTGCCTTTAGACATGGAGAACCGATTTCTAGAGAGGGCCAAATATGGGGGAGTGAGAGGCGGGAGACAGTTTTGTAAGGCACAGTCTGAAAGCGTGAGACTGAACAGATTTATGAATAATTCTGATTAAATGCTGGAAATTTGGAGATAAAGAGTTTATTGCCACTGCTGTGACAGGAACTGACCAAATCCATTTGGAACTTGCTACTCAGTGTTTTTTACTCTGCACTTAAGTATGATTTTCAATAGCAAAATTAGCTGGCTGAAAAGAGCCAATACAAAGTTCATCTTCCAGTGTCTACAAGAGAACAAGTCTCTTGCTAGTATGGCTACACTTTCTTATGGACTCAACAGACTCCCTACTTTTTGTGGAAAAGGTGAGGCAGCAAGAGGAAGGACAGGATTTAAAATAAGATAAATTAGAAGTAAACAGAGAAGACAAACAGACAAAGAAAGGATGAAGTTCTTAGGTTAGCACAGAATCAGCTGAGGTCAGATCTAAGCTGGGTAATTATTATTCAGAAAATTAACAGACTGGCTCATTTTTCAAACTAACATGGTAGGTTTAAATGTGTTTATTGTTCATCATGCAGTAGCAAAGGGCACCTGGACTCCTCTCAGGTTTGAAGGGTGTGGTGCTTGTTACCGACTCCTGTTGTATGTGCAGAGGGGCACCAGAGGAGTTTGATGAACAGGTCTCAAAAAGTTGGACCCATGTGCCAGCTTAGATGAAAAGCTTCCCCACTGGATGCTGAAGGACACAAAATTTATGCTAAACAAGGCTGAAGTTTGGGTGACCCAGGACTGCAGATTTGTTTTCCACTCAGAAGTATCTCTTGTGATAAGGTTTGTGTGGGTCACTCCAGCGTGTCTCTTTGAGCTGGCAAGGAGCATTGCAGCAATGGAGCCGCGCTGCACTGACACGCAAGCAGCTCTGAGGAGTTGAGACTGCTTGGACCCTGAGCCATAACCATGTCAAGGGGTTTGGGTGCAGGTGTGCTTACCCTTCACCCTATGATTGCTTCAACTGGAAAAGGTACTAAAACTCTCTCAAACTGCTTATCTCTGAGTTGGACTAGGTTGTGATGTGTAGATTTCTTCTAACCTGGCCAGCAAACAGTGAGTGGCACTACGGGACGAGGATAGCAAATGGATACCTCAGCAGCCACTTGTCACATGAGCAGCACTAAAACTAGAACTAAAATGTTTGTTGAGGCAGCCTGAAAGTGTTGTTATCATCTACTGGATTTGTTTTCCTGTTGTTAGATGAAGTTGCTCCACCACCTTATGCTCTGGGTCTTGCAAGCAGGAAAAAGTTGCTCAAATGCAAGAGTGTGTGGATGACACAATTTGATTTCCCAGCTGTCTGGATGATGGATCAGGCTTATATATTTTGTCAGCAGGAATCCTTGTGTAATCGAACTCAGTCCTTTTTTGGTGCTGAACAGTGTTACACAAAAGGATTACAGTAAAGTGCAGATTGGCAGCTGCTAACATGAACCTGCCTGATTTGCCCTTTACATTTGACATAGCTATGGAAATACACTGGCATTTGCCTGCACAGGATGAGGTAGTATGTAGTTTGGCTAGCATGACTTCAGAGGAGAAACAACCCATAAAAGCAATTATATGTTGACTGCAAGTTGGAAAGTAACCTTACTCTAAGTCTTTGTGGTAGCAAGAAGCAGCAGGCAGCTAAGCAAATCACAGAACACATACAATTTCTAGGGCAGGTCTTTCCTAAGCAGTGAATAGAAATCATATGAAAATGATTGTTTGTGACCCTGAAATTAATGACTGTATCCTAACAGAAAGACAGGTGACATTAAAGGCTTCCTAGGTAACTGTAATTGGAACATTTCCTAAGTTTTGTAGGGCAATGTCTTTAATATTTGTAATTTTAATACTCTTCTAGCCTTTCTAGTTTTTTGTGCACAGACCTCTGTCAAATACTGTACCTTTAGACTCACATTAGGGAAGGTGTTTTAATTTAACTAGAAGACAAACTTCCCACAGAAAGCGAAACTAAGACAGTAATTCCATTTGATATGAGGGAATTTTTGTTGAAAGAACTGTGTTTTACAGCTTTCTTCACTATCTCTTCCTCAAAATATCAGAGGCAGAGGGATGTGGACAAGAGCAACCTGAAGAGGACAGTGAGTTTGGTTAGAACAGCCATTTCAGGTCAAAATATACTGTGCATTGAAGATGTATGATGCATGGCTGTTAAACTTCCTTTTTCAAAATCAGCATTACTTTTACTTGCCTGATGTTGTGTATTTTGCCATTGGAATATAAGGCAGATGAACAGTATTGTCAGCTTTAAAGGTGCTCAATGTCCTTTAAAAAAGCATAATAGACAGATGCTGACATATCAGGCTGCTCTGAACTGCCACTAGGTTCATCAACACCTTGAATATTGCACAAAAAACCCGACCCTAGTATTTGGCTCATGAACAGAGTGAGGACTGCTGCTCCAGTGCTGGAAATGAAGAGCTCCCCTATAGCTGTACTAATCCTAGCTACCCATGTTAGCAAATTAACAGTACTTGCAGACATGATGGGATCCCTTCTGAGGTCACACGAAGTGACATTTGGGTTGAGCAGGCTTTTGAAAAGTGTGTCTCTGTGTATGTATGTGTGCACGCTAGGTATGTGTGCATGCTTTGGTACTGCTTACTGTATTCTTTGGTTTCTTGCGAAAGTCTTTGAATTCCACTTTAATCGCATATTTCAGAGAGCTAGTTAGAAATGTCTCTTTATCAGAGCTTCCCACATGCTGCCGGTTCTGGCAGGAGGGTTTCAGAACAGGACCTGTTTTCTTAATCTTTGTGTTGGAGGGACAAACCACAGGTTCTTTATTCAGTTATACTTCTCCTTTACTTAACTACCTACTTAAATTCTACTTAATTAAATCTTAATGTTTTAAGTTAACCAGTTGTTTAAATAAGTAATGGGTGTTTTAGGTTAAAAAAACAGGAAAAACTTTGAAAGGCTGCTATAGCTTACAATTCTGAACTTTGCTTTGATCAAATCATATGAACTATGTTTTTATGAGCTGCCCAAAAAAGCAACTTTGCATTAACTTTGGCTAAAGATGAGATATTCATCAAAGTGTTTCAGGGCTCATAGTCCAAGTTCATTTGCGATGGCTCCCTAATGAGGGACCACTTACAGTGCCACCCTTCAGGTCCTTCTGGAGTCATGAGAGGATGAATTGGCTCAGGACCTCTGCTCAGTCAAGATGTTGGGTTTGATTTTCTTTGAGCCTTGCATTAAACCCCCAGACACATTGGGACTTGGCAACTGGATATATGTGTCTGTTAATGAATATGTAACTGCTACTGAGACAGATAGGTACGCAAAGAGGGACAAGAGGAAACCCAGCCCAATGCAGCCAGTGCTGTTATCTTAGTCTGAATAAGTGCAGTTTGTGTTTTCCCAGTCCCAGTCCTGTGATTGACTTAACATAGACAGGCAGTTTGGAAACCATATGTCATGAAAACACAACCAAAGCAAATTAACTGATTTTGGTGAGCCTAGAGTTAAAAACAAAAGTTGCCTCTCAGAGCATGGTCTTTGGGTTTTTGGCCAGGTGAAAGAAATATATGTCAGCACCCTGATGCCTTCAGCTCCAGAGCAGGTACTTCATGGTGAATAAGTGATACAGCAGGAAGGAGCCCTCTTCTGGAATGAGGCCACAATGCCTGATTTTTCTGCGTCTGGAAAACTATGGAAAGTGGTTGTATTAAAACATTACCAGAAATAAAAAAAATTCAATAGCACTAAAATTCAATAGCACTAAACTTCCAGAAATTGGAAGTTTAGTTACATTTTCACACTTCATTGTATAATTTGGAGGAAAAAGAACATACCTTAGACAGTGGTTTCTTCTGAGCACAGTTTATACCTCCAATGAAGACCATATTGGGCATCACTGGTCTATGACTCAATCCAAGGCTTACCATTGTGTATGGATAGGTAGATTTTTTTTCTCCCGTATGACTCCACACTTGTTTACACTCGGAGGAAAATTTTATAGCTTCTTCATAGAAACCGTTACAGTATGCAAGCTCCAGGAGGGCAACCAGTGCATTTTCCACTCTCTGGAAAAAAGTCATGTGGTCTGAGTTGAAGGTAAATAGTCTCGGGGTGTAGGACAGAGGACTTGGGCACTGTGGTGCTTCATAGTGTAAGTTGCAAGGAAATCCTCTCATGAAGAACACAAACGGAAGAGAAAAATAATTAGCAAGTGTTGCTCCGCACATAAAAATGGGGTCCGTTAGGATAGCATCAAAGCGGCTTTGATTCAAGTACTGCAGGGTCTCCTTGCTGCTGAACAGATCCTTGCACTGAATAAAGAAGTAAAGACTTATGTCACCCAACCAGCAAGGATTTGTGTCTTAAATCTCAAACTACAAAGTGCCACTCTCTTGAGCCTAATGTGAGAGGATGCCTTATTTATAATATTATTATAATATTCTAATTTATAATATTATTCTTTATTTGCCCTATTCTTTATTGAGTTCAGTGGACTCTGCATAAACCTGTCAAAGAGTATAAAAGAAATCTGCAAGAAGACAGAGAAAAACCTTCAGCTCAAAGATACTGTACTGCAATTGTGCAGGGATACTGTGTGACCACAATTCAGAAGTGAGGGAATAATTTCAAAGGAAAGATCTTTGTGTCCTGCATTGTCCCTGGAAAGAAATTTCTAGTGCTATTAATTGTTTTGGAGACTATATGGTAACTATCAAAATAGATTTAAATTTCTAAATTAGCTTTAAAAACCCTGCAGAACCATTCTGGTAAAAGCAAATGTGAAGAAATAGGTACAAAAACTTATTTGAGTTTTGCGTACAAGTCTCTTATCAAATACACTATTTTAGATTAACTCTTCCCATTTCAACATGACACTTATGTTTCACCGTGATCAACAAAGAGAAATGACTTAACATAGACAGGCAGTTTGGAAACCATATGTCATGAAAACACAACCAAAGCAAATTAACTGATTTTGGTGAGCCTAGAGTTAAAAACAAAAGTTGCCTCTCAGAGCATGGTCTTTGGGTTTTTGGCCAGGTGAAAGAAATATATGTCAGACTCTATGAAAATTAAATCAAAACTGCATCTGGTTGGTGAATAATATACATTCACTGAGGACTTCAAATAAGTCATCTGCCTCCATCAAGGTAATTTGATTTCAGCCTGTGGAAAACAACTGCCAAAACCTGGTTGTATTAAAACATTACCAGAAATAAAAAAAATTCAATAGCACTAAAATTCAATAGCACTAAACTTCCAGAAATTGGAAGTTTAGTTACATTTTCACACTTCATTGTATAATTTGGAGGAAAAAGAACATACCTTAGACAGTGGTTTCTTCTGAGCACAGTTTATACCTCCAATGAAGACCATATTGGGCATCACTGGTCTGACGTACTCAAACACAAAGTCAAATCTCAGAAGCCAAATGGAAGCAGAGTTCAGGAGGTCTAGCAGGGATACATCTCTCTGAAGAACTTCGGAGGAAAATTTTATAGCTTCTTCATAGAAACCGTTACAGTATGCAAGCTCCAGGAGGGCAACCAGTGCATTTTCCACTCTCTGGAAAAAAGTCATGTGGTCTGAGTTGAAGGTAAATAGTCTCGGGGTGTAGGACAGAGGACTTGGGCACTGTGGTGCTTCATAGTGTAAGTTGCAAGGAAATCCTCTCATGAAGAACACAAACGGAAGAGAAAAATAATTAGCAAGTGTTGCTCCGCACATAAAAATGGGGTCCGTTAGGATAGCATCAAAGCGGCTTTGATTCAAGTACTGCAGGGTCTCCTTGCTGCTGAACAGATCCTTGCACTGAATAAAGAATGTATGGAAAACATGCAC